>JAMKPZ010000036.1:0-198410 GCA_024699675.1 Amphibolis antarctica
ACAAATTAGAAACTACTAGAACCGTAGACTGTGGGCGTCAATGGATATCTTGGTCCTACGTTGTTGTTATTATTATTATTATTATTATTATTATTATTTAAAAATATTTTATAATTTTTTTCACGTGTTTAAATTTTTTTATTATAAATTCATTGATGGGCATTACGTTTAATAAAGAATTCATCTATTAAAAAAATGATCATGTGTGAGAAACGTCTACGAGACTCTTCTCGGCATTAACATATGATATTTATTATTATTATTATTATTATTAGGCTTATCTTGTTGTAGATATACATTGTATTGTTCACTGTTAATTTTTAAAAAAAATTAAAATATAATTTTTTATTATTTTAATTATTATATAATTTTAATTTATTTAATAAAATTAATTTTAACGTCAACTCTACAAATGTCATATGATTTAGACGTACCAATTTAACAATTATCAATTATCAATTATCAATTGTTCACTGTCACTACAAACTTACCTAATACTTAAATTTTACCAAATAAAACCCCACTACTGTTAAATTTTAGACTCACAGAAAAGGCAGAGAACCGGTCGGCAACATGTGAAGAACAAATTTTAGACCTATTATTTTTTGAAAAAAGTGAAATAGAATTTTTTTTAAAAAAATAACAGAAAATAATAATAAATTATTTTATACCGATTTTTAAATTAAAACAAAACCGGCGGCCTCGCCGGAGGAGGAAGCGTCCGGAAAACGTCGTCGGAAAATGGGCCGCTGTCGCGTGGTGTTCGCCGTTGCCTTCAGGTCCCTTTTTCTGTTTTCTATGTATAATTTCACAGACTACGAGAAGATAGACGATAGCGTCTGGATAAAGTTCAAATTAAAATTTATTTTTTTATAAAAGTAAAGTTAGATAATGATTAAAATGACGAAAATTTATATATTATAGTTTATAAAAAGTAACGACATTAAGTCGTTAAGGTGTGTTAAAAACTTGAGAAATAAAAATTTTAAAAAAAGGAAAATGAAAAGGAAAATTAAGAAATGTAAAAGTTGTTAGAATTATTTGTACATATAGTAGAAATTTTAAATTTAAAATTTAAAAAAATTATAAATATTTTTATATTTTAATATTTTAAATATAATTTTATTTTATTTTAAATCACAAATTTAACGATCATTGAGGAAAGTTAAATAAAATATATGAGATCAGAAAATTAAATCATGATAAAAAATGATAAAAAAATTTATATTTATAATAATAAAAATATTTAAAATTTTTCTAAATCTTTTAAAAAAAACACAAACCCTCGTGAACGACAAATTTATCATTATAAAATCAAACTTGTTAGTTACCGAAGCGATAGCCTGACATTGAAATGATAGCTTATGAAAAAATATTTAAATCTTTTAACATTATCGACATAGAATTAAATTAAATATTATCCGTATTTTAAAAAAATTATATGATTTATAATATTAGTATTTTTTATAATTTTTAATATAAAATATTAAAATTATTTAAAAAATTATTAACAAATAAGATCTTAAGGTTTTATGTTTGAATTTTTACTTAGATATTGATTAATGTAGCAGTTGATTAGCACTTGCATAACTTAATAAAGTATAAATTTTACCAAGTTTCGTGAAAATCAAAATTCCAAAAATGTGATAACTCTTAATTTAAAAATGCTGATAGTTGCCAGCAATAATATTCCGTTAAATTAAATCAGACTGAAAAACAATTTTAAAAAAAATGCAGTATCTGCAGGAAAAAGAAAACGATGATATTAATATTTCAATAATTAAGATTAAATCCTAATTAAGATAGTAATTTTTTGTATGATCCCTATATCAATTTAAAAACAGTAAATGTTGATCATTACAACAACATCCACGGCACAAATTAGAGTACTAATTAATGATAAATTCATCTTAAGGAAATATTGTTTTTGTGTAATTGTTGACTAGTTTGACCATTAAAATAGTAGTCTTGTTAGAATTATTTAGATTTTATGATCTTAGGTTAATATAATGAATGCCTGTAATAAAAAATTCTTCTACTTAAATTTTTAAAATCTTACATTTAATTAAGACAAATTTATCTATAAAAAAAATATTTTAAAATCATTTCTTCGAACTGCAATTATTATATGTCGACGATAATTATTATATATTATTATAGTATATAGTATTTTTAAAAATTAAAAAAACAAATACTACTTAAATATTCGTCTCGCTGCACTGGTTGAGTTGTCAAAAGTTTTTTAAAAACGTAATTTTGACTTGTTGACTTGTCAGACATACGTTCGATTTGATCAATCCCTCTGCGTCATCCCATCCACGTAAGGCTGACGTGGCACGCATGTCGATCACGTGAGGATTTTTTCTTCTTATTTTTTCAATGAAAAAACAAATTGTCGCGCACACTGTTTTATTTATTAAAGTGTTCACCAAATAGTTAAAAATAAATTTATGATGCAGTAAAAATCTATTTACATGTAACATGAGTGAGTTTAACAGTGTGTTGATTTAGCACAGTCAAATATTGGCCTTCTTGTTAAATTGACTTTTAAATTTATTTTTAATATATTATTATTATATAAATTTTAATATATTAATTTTTACCACATTAACTACCATACAACTTTTTTTCAAGAGAGTTGATTTCCTTGTACCTATTTTTGGGGTTGGTCCCCACTCTTTTTTACTAGGTTTTTTGCATGCAAATGAATGAAATTTTTAGGATTTTTTTAAAAAAAAAACTTTAACTTTATTGACAAAATTAATTTTAAGTTCAACTTTATCCAATTAACAGAAACCAACTCCGAACAAGGCTATAAAGTATGTTTGGTAATGCAATTTCAAGTTTAGAATTTTAAAGCTGCACGGTGAAATTATAATGTCTCCGAGTTACATGGTAAGAGTAAACTCCTGTTACTGTAGATGCATCTCAGAAGCAGACACTTATAAAAGATAGACACTAGTATGATTCATCACATTTTATGTATCTGGTGGATTTTCATTAACCATCTCCACCATGTCTTTTACTTTGAACTTTCATTTTAATCATGTAACGTTAATTTAATGAGTCGGAGATTAATAATGGACAGAAGGTAATTAAAATTACATGAACCTGATGAAGCACAACACTTGATTAATTGTCCAAAGTATGTGGTGTTCACTACCATAGAATCAATCAACTAACTTGGTTTTAAATTATCAGCATTGCCCACAAAGAATGATCTGAGAATAACACAATCCAAGCTTCTGTTCAAGTGCTTTCCAGTAAGTTCTGCAAACGAAGCTTTCCAAGTGCATGTGCAGTAATGCTTCATCAGAGCTTGTGAATTTGGAACAGGATGTGTTACCCACCAGATCGAGTTCAACTTTGTCCTTCCATGGGAAGGTTGATGTTGGACTCTTTGGTGTTGTCCCTCGACAATTGCCCACCATTAGAATCGGATTGCTGGAGATCCTCGATCATCTTGATGACTTCAACCATGTCTGGTCTTAAATCTGTATTTTTTTCAACACATGCCATTGCAATCTGAAGCATGTGGACCAACTCCTCCTCCTCAACATTTCGATCTGAGACCAACTCCGGATCAAAGACTTCTGCGGTCCACTCTTCTCGGACCACGGATTGGACCCATCTTGGAAGATCAAACACATCATCCCTGCTAGGGGACCGGGATGGAGCTTTACCTGTAAGCATTTCAAGGAGGAGGACACCAAAACTGTAGACATCAGATTTTTGAGTGAATTTCCGGGTTGCGATTACTTCCGGTGCACAATAGCCGACAATGTTGCGTGGAATCACAGGGAAATGCATGATGGTCGCAATGCCATGATCACTAATGCATCCATCTAGGTCCTGGGTAATGAGAACATTGGAGGCCTTGATGCTTCCATGCAAAAGCTTTCCACCATCTCCTGAATGTATGTGTCCTAGTCCTCGTGCAATTCCAAGACATATTTTCACCCTAGAATCCCAGTCCAATGGATTTCTCTGGGTAGCCCTGTTTCCTGTGATTTGTAACGATAAACGAAAAAAATTTGAGAAATTAGAATATTCAACTGTGGAAGATCTAAGCCAACCAGAAACAAGATCATGAGCAACATGTTGCTTTGAGCATTTATCATTCTTCTCAAAAACAACACCAGTCCAAACATGTGGTTCAAGGATCCACCAAATGTTTTTATTTCAAGAAAGAGATTTTTGTACTGTAAGAGAGAGCTTTTGCCTACGTTGGACATTATGAAAACCCTGTTAAGAACCTTGTAAATTTGGCTTTACAAGGAAATTGATAAATTTTAAAATATTGAGGAGAAATTTCTGTCAAATTTCTCAACAGAAATTTCTCGTATCTTGCATGTTTCATTTTGTATGAGATGTATCAAAGTGTGGAAACTGCATACACACCCTATTAGGAAATGAATCTCAAAATACTCTGCAAAGAAAGCCAGATAACCATCTATTTATTATAGATGAATGTGTGTGACATGCCTAGAAGTCTAATGATGCTATTTACAGTTCAAATTATCCAGAATTGATGGTGGCATGTACTCTCCTGAGTGCATTTCTGAAACATATGTAAAAAAGGAATAAATCCAGTGCATAAAGCATCCACCAAGTGGGGGTCTAGAGAGGATTCAAGTATACACAACCTTACCACCAAAAATGAAGCATTAGTTTCCTAGGATACAAAACCATCAAGACATGATGCAAAACCTTACCACTGTGTCAAGACTCGCCATCAATTTCAATATTCTAGGAATTATCATTTTATTTTGTTAAGCTTGGTGCATCTATGATTTGGGAAGCTATTCAAGTAAAGCGTGTCTATATTCCTGGATTAACTGCAACACTTCACAGACATGGCATGCATTTCCGAATATCAATTATGAAAACAAAAAAATTAAACCCCATCATTCCCTCAATTCACTTTTTCTTTTTCTGATCTTTTGTCACTGATATTTTGTATGATGTTAATGTGCATGGTTTGAATGATAAAGTTTACTCCTCTTTTCTACAAAGTATCTGTATCAACAATCTTATAGGACAATTTCAACACTTAATTTACAATAAGCATGGCATTAGACAATCAAATAAAAGGCCCAAGTCAATTTTCCATACCATGCAAGAGAGAGGCCAGGTTTGCAGCTGGAGCATAGTCATGAACAAGGAGTTTCTCATCTTTGGAGAAATAATAAGCACGAAGAGGGACGACGTTGGGGTGCTTGCCTAGTCTTCCAACAATCTCCATCTGTTGCTCAAATTCCTTCTTCCCCACCACAACCTCCTTCAACCTTTTCACTACCACCGTAATGCCATCCTCAAGGACAGCCTTATATGAAGTTCCATAAGTTCCCTTGCCAAGAATTTCCGCAGAAGCGCGCAATAGATCTTCCAAGTTAATGCTATAAGAACATCCCTCAAAAAATACAAGTTTATTTCTCTCAGCCTCTTGAGCTCCACTGCTTCCATACTCCTCTTTTGGTTTCTCTCTACCTAATACCTTTCCCTTTAACGCTCCACTACCTTTTTTACCATTCCTCCTCAACAGGCATGGCAACAAGATAAAGGCAAGTAGTAGAAGAATGGCTAAACACCCAACTGCAATTGCGACTATAACACCAGTAGATAGTGTCTTTCTTGACTTTTGCCTTAGGAGAGATGATGGTAATTGTTGGGGACTAGCGGCTGGGGGGAGTACAAAGCATTCCACCAGAGGGTAACCACATAAGAGAGGATTACCCAAAAATGAAGAATTTGAGAATGCTTGGAGGGACAATGGAATAGAACCACTGAGATTATTATAGCTGAGGTTCAAATGCTTCAGCCTTTGGAATTTGAAGTCAGGAATGTGTCCAGTTAGAGAATTGTTCTGAAGATACAATTTTGTAAGTTGAAACAGATACTTGATGTTTGAGGGAATAACACCACTGAAGGAATTAAATGACAGGTCTAGAATGCTCAAGTGATAAGAGAGAAAGATTGGCAAGGAGCCAGAGATATTGTTGTTTTGGAGGAAGACATACCGCAGAGAAGGGAGTGATGAGACATCTGTAGGGAGAGGCCCTCCAAGGAGATTGGAACGAAGGCTCAGCACTTGGAGGTAATCAAGTTTTCCAAGTGTGTTTGCAGGAATCACACCCAAGAGCCCAATTGCTGGAAGCCGAAGGGCGATGACATGTCTTCCACCTGCATTGCAAGTGACACCAATCCAACCAGGGCACATGGAGTTGTTGCGATTCCAATTGAGTGTTCTTTGATGAGGGACTGAAGATGCAAAGTCGAGAAGCGCTTGTTGATCTAAATCAAGGTCAGCAGTTGTAACAAAGGCAATGAAGGACAGAATGAAAAGAAGGGAAAGTGATGAAGAAGGAAGAATGTTTCCAAGGCTAGAACACTGCATCATGGGTAATTCCATGTAGCTGATGGAAAGAATGGTTTGATATCTCGATCCTATAACACCTCTTCCTCCTGTTACAGAAGTGATCAAAGGAATGTGTAAGAAAAACAGAACAAAAACACCAATAACATGACATAAATCACTGAAACCAAGAAGCACAAACACTTAAATAATGAAAAGATGGCATATTCTAATTCTATGGGAATATTAACGTTAGGATTGAGAATACACACGGAGGTGCAGAAAGCAAGCACCAACAATTAGTACATGAAGTCAAAAAAAATCAATTAAAAGAAAGGAAAAACAAAGGGTAAAGGGGGGATGAGCTGAAGAATCCTGTGGCGTGTCTACTGAATTCAATTGAGAAGCATCAATGTTGGTACCAATTGCTACCAAGTTCTAAACAAGAAACAGCAACGAAAGACCCACAAAATAAAAACCTAGAGACTTGGCCGTGATGAAATATCAACAGTTCAGTGGTATGAATTGCAGCTCGGCATTCACCCAAAACTGTTCTGATGCCCACAAACAAAAGTGGAAAAGGTAAAGGAGAAGCATATCTTTTTCCAAAAAGAAAAAGAAAAGGAAAGACACCACCTTCAACACTCTGCAACACAAAAGAATCCGTAATCCCCAATAGCTAAATCATCGCGAGCTCCAGAAATGAAATGGGTCCACTTGTAAAGTACAACTCCACCGTCCACCGCGGCGATCCTTCCACATTACGATGAAGCCACCCAACGAGCAGGAAAGCCGAGGTGTGTGCCGGAAGCCCTTGGGAGCGGAGAAGGTGGAGGCAGGGCCGCAGGGGCGCCGTCGCCGTTGCGGCATCAAAAACGTCGTCTTGTGCGGAATCCCCACGCGGGTCCGGGTCCAGATCGGTCGTGGTGGGAAGCGATGGTCGCTGTTGAACGGAGACCGCGGGTGTGCTCGTCGGAAGTTGGAAGTGTGGATAGGGAGTGGTCGAATGTTTCGGCGGGTCACGTCGCCGCCACGTTGGTAGGGTTCGGAATCGGGCGGTGCTTCGCCATGGACGCTACCGCTAGATGGTGAAGCATGGCTCTCTCGGAAAGGTTGCGGCGGAGAAACGACGGCCGCCTTTTTCTGCTGGCCGGCTGGAGATAGCTCGGACCTGTGTCGTCTTCTGCAGCTTGGTTTGGAATGGAAAGCATGAATTTTTTTGAATTTTCGTATGTGATTGTTATTATTATTATATAAATTTTATTTTATAATTTATTATATAATTTTAACATTATTTATAAAATTATTCTCTAACTTTAATCAATCTCAAACAAATGCCTCCTTTGGGATTAACTTCAATAAACTTCAAAGTAACAACATTTTCTTTTTTACTCTTAACCTCTCAACTTTATTATAATATTTATATTCATTAATTTACTTATTCTATTATTAAAAAAAAAATTTATTTCAAAAAATTATTTTTTCCCACTTTTAAAGTATTTACTGCGAAGAAGTTTGTTGTCATTAAAAGAAATGTAAAATAATAAAAAACCGTAAAATATTGATTTATTATTTTTTATTAGTTTTATCACTTTTCGTACTCTTGTTCAACTCTATTTGTCTTGGGTATTTTGATGGATTGAGTTGAATTTTTTTAAAAAAAAATTACTTGATTTATGGTAAAAAAATTAATGATAGTATTTTTTAAAAATTTGTAATAAATAATGAATAAAATAAGTAAAAAGATAATGTATAGTATTTATTATAATAATATAATGATAATATTTTTAAAAAAGTTATAATAAATAATAAATAAAATATATAATAGTATAATAAATATTTTTTATTATATTAATATGATGATAATTTTTGAGAATTACGGTATTTTTTAAGAATTATTACATCTAATAAAAACGTAGCTGCATAGTGACAAATACCTAAATAAACTGAGTTATTGACATCATTTAGCGAAAGTTACAGTAAACTTCACAAACATAAAGTTAGATAAAATTAAAAGTAAAATTAGTTTCGTAAATAAAATTAAAATTATATACTAATTAGAATAATAGAAATTTAAATATTAAAATTTATATAATAATAATAACGTTAAAAGTTTATTTAAAATTAAAACTAAATCAAACAAGACTATTATATTAACGGAGCTAACATAATTACGAAATAATTTTGGTAATCAGTGTAATTAGGAGCGCATTTGTACACGTAAAATTAGTTAAAAATGAATCGAAGAAAATTCATTTCTTGAGTTGAATTGAATTGAGCGGAAATGAATTAATGCATAAAAGTTTATGCACCTCTTAGAATTAAACAAAATTAAAAATTCTTGTAGTTGAACGAAAGTAGATGAGAAAGCTTAAACTAGTTGAATTTCAAACAATTCATACATCGTAAACCCAAAATTTATTTCTATACAATTTTTAACTTTTATGGTTTGTTTGTGTCACCAAAATCTATCAGAAAGAATATGTTAAATTTTGTCAAAAGAGAATCGGTAAGAATGTGTCAGAATATTGAAAAAATAGAAAGTATTTGTGCCAATCACAGAATTAGTTAGAATATTTCAAAATTAAAGTGAATGTATCAAAATTACATAAGTAATGTAATAAAAGTTTGTCACATCATAAAAGTGACAAAATACATAAATTCTCGTACTACATAAATTGATAGAATGTAATAAAAATGAATTATACATTTCTTTCTTCTCATGTGATCATCTATCATTTCTTGTTGTATATTATCTGTCTTTTCTTTTTTTCTTTATTGACTCAAAGCACTTTTACTATTCTATACTTTTTCATCTTTTATAATAAATTCATTATCATTATTTGATAACTCTTATAGTTTTTCTTAGAGCGAATCCTCTCTATTTATTTTACAAATAAAATTATGTAATAGAAAAATGTGAACAATTAATCATTCACAAGCACAAAAAAATGATGTTCACCTGTTCATTGTTCATACAACAAAAGGCTATGTTCCCGTTTTTTACATGTATGCATGCAAGCAATTTCAAACAACAAATTAACACAAAAAAGTGAACAAATCAACGCATAACAGAAAATATACAAAAAAATCAACTACAAAGAGGGGAGATCACCGAGGGGTGGAGGAGCGGCGGCGTCGTGGAGTTGTCGCTTGGAGTGCTCATGTTGCACAGAGTGGTCGTCGAGTCGTCGCATCGTGTTAGAGATTTCAAACGATTCAGAATGGGAAGGATTGTGAGAGAAAGTTATGTATTCATAAGGTTAAATTTTTTCCTTACTTTCTATCTATGTACAAATATGATATTTTTTTAACTTTTTCTCACTTTTCATTTCACCTAAATTTTGATAAAATCTGATACGTACAAATCCTTTCTAAATTAAAAATAAATAATGTCGATGAAAATAAATTAAATTAAATTTTATTAATATAAATAAATAATCTAAAAAATTAAATTTATTTCAATAAAATTTTCATAAATTCCATTTGAATTTTCAAATTCGAATCACAGGTTCTGTACATGACTTTACTTGCTGTATTACAAAAAACAACGCCATGGTAGAAATCGGATTATCGGACGCAAAGTCCGCGGAAAACAAAAACAAGTGGGTGCTCAGGAAAATCGAACCACGCACAGATCGATCACGTTGCGGGAGCCTCGATTGCTCTAACGGCGGCCCTCAATTCCTTCTGCGACGGCTCTCTGGCGTGCGACAAAACCACGCCGTCCCACACGGAGCCCAGCCGCCGGCCGGTGGCCTCCGCCTCGGGGTAGAGCTCGTGGATGGAATCCGCCTCCTCGTTCAACGAGCTCAACTTCCTCAGAATCCCGATCTCTTCCGAATCAACCAGCAGGCTGCCCCCGCCGCCGCCGCTGCTGCTGTCTTTCCACGCTATCAGCTGCATGCGTACGATCGATCTCATCAGACAATATTCATCAGAAGAAGAAAGAGAAGAAAAGATCGAACCTTTGGCGGAGATCCCATGGAGTTGGAGTAGAGCCTCGCGTCGTCGACGAGGCGGCAGTAATCGGAAAAAGCCCTCGCAAACATCTTGTGCGATCTCAACTGCGACTTCACCCTCACCGCCCTCCCCACCATGATCGCTCGCCTTGCAATTACATCCGACGGTCGTCATTTTCCATGCATCTCAACTCACATTTATTGCATACAAATATATCTTATGCTGTCCTACAATAGTTTTTCTTTTCCTTTTTGTTAAATAAATAAGTCTCTTATAAACAAAATTCGAAGAATTTTAAGTTCCTACAAAATCAATTAAACCTCATAACACATTAACTTAAAAAGTTATATCCGAAATAAACTTATAAACATGCATAAAAGATAGTTGAATTGCTATTAACACCTGACTATTATATTACTGACACACGTACCTTCAGTAAAAATGTGTCTAACGTATGTCTTTTTAATTTTATAAAAAAAAATTCATTTTAAATATAATATTTACTTTACATATATCACTGCAAGTAAATAAGTTTACGATGACAAACAAATCTGTCATTATACGTCTTATTATAAATCAAATACATCTATAACAATAAATAATGTCACTATAAAGATATAATAATGGAATGATATATGCATCAATCACTATATCTACAGTGATGGACTTAATGATGGATTCATTTGTTATAAAAACTTAAAAATTTACTCATGATAAGGTAGGCAAAGGATAGTTAAGTACCGATAAATGGTAAAAGATTTTAAAAAGATACATTCACTACTAAAAATGGGTGAATTCATAGTGACAAACATATCCTTAGTGATACATATATATATATAACCAATTCTCTAATTGTACCACTAAATTTATTTTTCTAGTAGTATTCAATTTTAAGTTATTTTTCTATATATATGAGATAGAAAGAGATCAAAGTGAGATTCAAGGAATAATGAAAAAATAATTCAAAGAAGTGGTAATGTGTTATGAGAATTCTATTAGAAACATTTATGAGTTCCTAACTAATTAAGGTGAAAAAAATAACTAATGAAGGTGAACAAGAAGAAGTTGAGGCAATCGAACATAATGTTCTATGAATACGAGCTTAATAACATCAACGAGACGGTAAATATTACGATATACATAAAAAAGAAAATCAATGTCATGTGGTTAGATGAGTTATTGAAATTTTTAGATAATTTAAATTTAATCTAAACATTAAATTAGGTTACTACCAAAAAAAAGTAATTCTAATAATATTATTAAAAAACATTTTCCCATATATATAATTAATATGAGATTGCTATTGCATTTTTTAGTTTTATTTTCTAGATTAATTAAAACTCTGCCAATTTTCAGCTCATGAAAGAGACGAGCGAATGTGAAGTCAAAAAGTAGATCGATCGATACCTTATTCCCAACACGACGGCGAGGTAAGCGTCGCAGACGACGCCGACGAGCTCGATGCGGTAGGGTTTCTTCGGATGCCAAGGAACGTTAACGTTGTCTTTCTGCCGACCGTCGTCGTCGTCGTCGTCGTCCTCCTCCTCCTCATCCACAGGTTCCCAGTAGTTCTCGATGACGCCGCCGTCGTCTGCCACCTTGTAGCCGACCCCCATGCGGTAACGGCGCTGGTGGACGGATCTCGCCATGGCAATGGTTTGCTCCACGAAGGGCGCCCAGGAGAGCGTGCCGTCCATTATCACGTCCCTTCCTTCGTTCAGCGCCGTCACCAAGAGCGACGATGCTGCATCCGTGGACGACTGGTGAACCAATTCGGCGGTCTGGAGCATGTCGTTGTGGTGTCCTCTGGAGCTGAGAGCTCGGTAGATCACGTCCGTCTCTTTGAACGCGTCTGCCTCCACCACCACCGCATCCGTCGAAGTCCAGAACGATCTGCAAACGAGGACAGAAAAGTACTTAGATAATCAGATTTACCATATACACTAAAACTAATTAGTCAGATTCATATGTGTTCGACAAGTTTTTGTATCTGTGAAATAAAGTTAGTTTACAAACATCTGACATATGACGTACATAAATTGACTATAATATTATAGTTAAATTCATCACACTAAAAATGTAAAAAGACTTATAAGTATTTTAAAGTCTAAATTCATCGTATTTTTTTCAATGTCAAATTATATATTTTAAGAGTGTATTTACTAATTCTACTCAAGGAACGAGGAAAAGTAAAGTTCAGTTGAACGATTTTTAAGTAAAAAAAAGAGAAAAAGTAATTTTAATAATGAAAGAAGTAAATTAAAAAATATAAATATCATTACGAAAATAAGAATGAAAATAAAAAGTATAGTAAAATAAACGATATCTAAAATTTCATTTGATTTTAATTTTTTTTCTAACTTCTAAAATCACATTCAATATCATTTTTATTATACAGATTACAATATATATTTTTTTATTACTCAAATTACTATAAATTTAACTTTTTTTCAGAAATCAACACTAACTTCAACTTTAAATAACTCATAAAGTTAAAAAAAAATTACCCTCAATGTGCACTTTTAAATTAAGATGGACGACCGTACATGTAGTATAATATATATATATATATATATATATATGTAAACTTACTCTTTGAGTATGTTCTTGAGGACGGTGCTCTTGCCGGCGCCCATTCCGCCGCCCATTAGGAGGAGGACGGGGCTGCGCTCGCTCCGGCCTGCCGGGACCATGACCTCCGTGCAGTGCTGGGTTTCCTCCGGCGATTTCCCTATGGCCTTCATCTCCTCCACAAGCGTGGAGAACAGCCGCGTCACCTTCAAGTCCTTCGTGATCCTGTCAAACCTCGTTTTCCTGCGCACTCCCATGCATGATTAATTCCAATATAAATTTTCTATACACCAAGCACAAATAAGAAAATGCTGAGGATTGACTTCAAATTATTATATAATAAATTTTTCCATCCATCATTAACTACCTCTGATTTAAAATTTTACATCTCCAACTACGCCACTCTTTCTTTTATATATATAACGATAGAGAAGCCTTAAAATAAAGCAACTCGGTCTTGGATCTCATACAACCAAAGTGTACACTAGTGTGGCTTTTTTTTTAATGTCTCATTTATTTTCAATTCCGATAACTTAAAGAGTTAAAATTGAGTGTAACAAAATAAATAAAATTAAACTACATAATAATCAATATAACGAGAATTTATATAATAATAATAATATATAAGAATTTATATGAAATTACCTTCAAAGTAGGCAAAATTGAAAATAAAAGAGAATTTAAAGGGGGTTTGTATTAGTTAGAAAAGAAAAAAATTTAAAAATAATTTGAATTTAAAACATTTTGTGCATTCTAAAAAAAATTTAAAATTTTTAAAATGTTCGATTATTCAAATTTAAAATTTTTTTATCATTTTTTTACTTATTAGGTTATAAAAATTCTCTAACAAAAATGTCATCATAACATGATTTTCTAATGTACATCTTATCCAACCCACTCTAACCATTATTAAACTTGTAATGATAAGAAAAATATAAAATTATATTTAAAATATTAAAATTTAAAATTTTTAAAATTTTCATAATATACACAAAGTCTTACTTTTTTTTCAATTTTTAATTTTTCTTTTCTTTTCTTAAAATTTCGTTTTTCAAATTTCTCACCTCAATGCGAATTAAAAATAACTCAATGTGAGCAAGTATACGATGATTCCTCACCTCGTGGCGTCCATGACCATGTTCTTCAACCTCTTCTTCGATTCCGAATTGGAACTTAAAGCCTGCAAAATAAGAAACGCTGGCATCGTGAGAAAAGAAGCCCCTCTACCCTGCAACGGAACGACGACGTCGATCTCCGCCGATTCATGCCCAATGTTGTTCAATTCACAACACCAAATTAACCTTGCCGACCATGAGGTTCGCGTAGTTCCAGTGGAAGGCGAAGTACCCAAGCACGCATCTGTCCAGCTCGCCGACGAGCTTGCGGCACATGGCCTCCGGATTCGGGTCGCTCTCGAAGAAGCTGTAGATGTTATCTCCAGACCCCTTGATGTAATCTCCCGCCAACTTCGCCAGCGCCGGGCACTCTTTCGGACTGCCGAAACCCAACTGTCTCGCTGTCGACCAAAAAACAGAAAACACAGAACGTTATTATATTATGTTAATCAAAAAACGTAATTACTAATTTCAAAACCTTTTATTAAAATTTATAGTTAAAATTTCACAAATAAAGTAAAAATATCTTAAAGTAATAATTTTTTAAAAAATTATTTTAAAACTATCAAAGTGATATCTTACTCATCTTATGACATCGACTTCAAAACTTCACAGATTCCATAGATTTTCAAAAAACAGGTGTAACCATTTAACTAATGTTCTTCAAGTGAAAAAAATTAAATGATGTAAGAATGTAATTATAAAGCTAAATTATTATAATTTATTATAATAATTTTCTAAATACGTAAAAATTACATTTAAATTATTTAATAATAAATATACTCATTACATTTAATATTTTAAAATATTCTCACGAGATAAACACCGTAACAAGGCAAATGAACGGAAGATTGATAGATCAACTGATCGGAGATGGAGTGATGGACTTTGTGTGTGGACACCATTTGTTTTGACTCGAAAATACTTTAACTTTAATTTTATATATACTTTTTTATATATTTTTATTATTATATAATTTATTATATAATTTAATTTTATTTATTTTATTATTATTTTATTATACTTTTTAAAATTAACTTTATAATAAATAAAATAAGTTTTAATTAAAGAGAATGTACGGCTGCTGTGGCTTGTCACCAGAGAGAAAATAACACATCAGTTTTTTTAGTAATGCAGAATAATGTATCATAGAAAAGACTTTTTTTAGAGTGCTTAAAATTACATATTAAATTGTCAATATATCGTTTCAATATTAATAACTATGTGATTTACAAGAAAATGGTAATGTCAAGAAAAGGCATCGAAAAATAAATTTCACAAAAAGAAAAAGTAATGTATTAAAATTTATATAATTTTAAAAATATATTGTATGTACCTGCAAGCAAATAAGTTTTGCAGTGATGAGATATTAAAAAAATGGAAAGTTGTGGGTATCTCCTGTTCTCAATCAGTAGCTCTGCAGCTGGCAGTCAATGAGTCATAAGGTAGCACCGATTTAAAATTTTCACATATAATTGTATGAATAACAATTAATATATAGGATTAAATATAGAGAACACAGTGAGTGACAAAAAGATAGGAAAGAACGTGAAAAAAGAGGGAAAATAATAAAAAAAGGTGAAAAATACTGAAAAGGATTATATTATTAATATAAAAGATTTCATTTGCATTTTGCTTGTTAACAGTAACTCAATGGGCTCCCAACACAAAAATACAAACAGAGAGATATATAAATCAGGAAAAAAGAGTTATCAATTAATACTCACAGTAACAAATGTTGATTTTAGATGTAATAACTTGAAATTCATATATAATAACTAGAAATTTATCGTAGGATTACATTTATTTTAGAAGTAATTTTTAGTATTGGTAAATTTTAAATTAATATATTTAAATCACTAAAAAAATATTTATAATATGGAATCTTGAAATAGGCAAGGAAGTCATGCATCGGTGATTGGTGTGATCTGATCGGTTGATTCTAAAAGCGGTAAGCAGCAGTATTGCAGATTAAAAACGATTTTTTTTTAAAAAAAAAAGGAAAAAAAAGCAAATCCACACATGCGTACGCAACAAGATCCGGCGAACGGAAATCCCTACCGACGTACTCGGAGAAGCTCTCGACCTCGTCGACGCGACCGGACGCGGTGTGCCTCAGCCTGGGGGCGAGCGTCCGGTTTCCGCCCATGGACCTTCGAAACGAGCGGTACCGCATCGCGGCGACCGCGGCGCCGGCTGCTGCAGCTGCCCCGGAGATGACGAGGAGGAGCTTAACGGCACCGCGACCTGGAGCAGTTTTTCCAGATCAATCAATACACGCACAGACGAGACGGAGCGGAAGAAAATCCGCGCCGAGAAAAGGGAGACAGGGAGGGAGGGAGGGAAGGAAGGCAGAGACGATCGAGGCAAAATGATTCAAGCGAGCTGGAAATTTTTTAAGCAAGTCAATGAACGAAGGACGTAAGCAATTGCGGCGGAGTAGCCTGCATCGTCACGCACCTCCTCTTTCCATGACGCGCGGCGGCGTCGGTCGGTCGGTCGGTCAGTGCCGATGGCGATGCCGGATGACGATCGAAGGGGCTGCCGAACGAGAGAAAACTCTGCTCGCTGCTCCTGATGGCTTGGTTTGTTCCGTGCAACTGCGCTGGTCTCAGGTCAGGACAACTCATTTATTGCTAAATTTATCTATAAAAAATAAACTTTAAATCCTATTCGTCTGTTTGTGTACCGTAATGAAAAAAATTAAAGGTCGTTAAAATCGTTTTTTTTCTACAAATATTTTTATTATCTTAATGACGTACGTATTTTTCAATATATTTGTTTATAAGTTTTTCATTGTATTTTTAATTACATCAATATTTTTATATTTTATAATTAAATTATATCATTATATAAATATCAATACAACTTAAATTTACTATAATCACATCAAATATTAGTTTATTATCAATTTCTAACTCTTAAATCAATACACAAAAAATATCATTCACCTAACATTTATTCTGATCACTTCTTGCTTCTTCGAAAGTATTCTTCTGGTTACGTGAATGCACCTTAATTTTTTAAATTTCCAAAATTACTCGTAATGGTATTATTATTATTATACAAGTTTAAATTACTATGTAATTCGATTGATATAAAAAAGTTATTTCTGAAATCCATCGTAATTTATGAGCGAACTTTTTGATTTAAGAGTAACTTCCCAAGTGAAGTCTCGATTCATACGCAAGATCTTCAAGTAAATATGTGATATCTATTTTACTAATGAGATTATGTAATAAAAACACATGCAATCACAATCTTTATTTGTATTTCAAATGGAAATGATATATGACTACGTGAATATCACTCCAAGATGTTCGCTTAATTACTGTCTTTAATTGTAAATACTTGTAACTAAAAGTTTTTATTGTATTACTTAAAAGTGATTTCAATTTGATTAAAATTCTCTTAACCTCGTATTTTCCTTTCTGTTACTTCACTTTGGAGGCGTACAAACCCAACCATGAAATGTAATGTTTAAATTAGTTGATTAAGCTTTTTTATTTAATATTACTTTGAAAAATTATTTTAAAATCAATCGTTGTTAATTATATAACATGCAACGTTCGCTTAATTACCACCGTTAGATCATCCATGACGGATGACCAAAGAAATATTTCTTGTTTATTTATTCATTGCATTGCATGACCTCATCAGTGACGTTGAAAATGTTAAATGATCGTTAGTTTGTTTGCATGAATTTTGTCACATTCTATACTTTGAACGTCACAATTGTCTATAAAGATAAAATAAAAATTTTAACCACACCCATTCCCACATTGACTACACATGCAACCATATATAACGACAAAATGCACTTGCAGCACCCTTGCGGACTCCTGTTTGCGGGGTAGGCGGTTGATGTGTCGGAGGTCCTGCAGCGATTAACAATATCCACATGTACACACAAAAAATTAATTCCAAGAAAACTCCATTATCATTAAATATTAAAGATGCCATTAAGCCATGCATTTGACCCTTCAGGTGGCACGGAGGTCCCACATGGGAGGAGAGAGAGAACGGCGGTGCGTTGATACGAAAATATTATCTTGGTTAATGATATAATATTAATTGATATAATTTTTTAATTAATTTATATGTATTTAATTTTTAAATAATTAAATTAAAAAAATTATTTAATTAATAAATAACAACATTCAACGTTTAAGTATTTAACTATTAATATTTAAATTTGATTTAGCAATAACATGATAATATTCAAGTAATTCAATCTTTAGTAAGATAACAATGCATATAATTAAATTAATTTTTTTATTTATTAATGAATTACATATTTTATATTTACATTATTATAAATTTACAATTACATTTAAAAAAAATTTACAACAAAATTAAATTACATTTTTGAAAAAAGTACAAATTAAAAAATTACAATGTTTTAATTATGAAATGTTTAAGTTTGAGAGTTGTTCTATACATTTTTTAACTTAATATTGTTCACAGAATCGAGTAAGCTCTCAGTCTTTTACACACATTAATACTTCTATTATATTTTCTTTAAGTCTACTTTTTCAATCATCAATTATGTTATTAATAATATTGGAAATAACATTATTGATAATATTGTTAATAAATCTTTTGTCATTATTGATAATATTGGAAAAATCATTTATTATTACCTTCACCAATCTAAAACATCAAATGTATTTAAGTTAGAATATTGAGTAAATAATAATAATCGGTGATTAGTTGAATTAAAAGTAATTAATTCTTGTCTAGATACTATAAGATTATAATTGTATGATGATGATGATGTTAGAATATTTTCGTCAAATCTTGGATTTTGTAAAAATGCCCAAGAATCTAAAGATGGTCCAACATTTGATTCTAGTATTGTGGATATTGGTAGAGGAGAATATTTTATTCTTAATTCATATCTTTGTACGTATAAATCAAACATTTGATTTAATTATTCTTCTATTGAATTAACAGTTAATCCTAAATTTACACCTAAATTCATTTGTATTCCTCTAATTATTTTAATAACATATCTTATTTTACATCTAGGATATAAGCATGCACTTAAAATATATAATGTTGAGATTTCATTTTGAAAATTTTAAATTTTTTTGTTTCATCCTATTTACTATTGGTTGGAAAAATAGATATGCCTCATTTATTAAAAACTCGTAAAATATCATATAAATGATGCAATACATAGATAGATGTAGAATAATAAATTTTTGATAATCTAACAGTTGCATAATAAAAATGTTTTAAAATTCAACAAAACATTTTACAATTTTAAAATGTTCATCACTTAATTGTTTTTGATAATCATCACAATGATGATGATTATACGTAGACATTATTAGAATTTTATATGATAATATACTTTTTAACATTAAATATAATGAATTCCACCTATGTTGAACATTTAAAGATAATTTTTTATACGATATTTTAAAAGAATCACGTGTTTTATCAAATTGTTGCTGCCGCTTTCCTGAACTAGTTATAAAACTTATGGCATCCCTAACATTTTTAAATATAAATTTTAATTTCTTTTATACATTATTGTACGATAATATTAATTATGTGACACATACATTTTTGGTGAAATAATTTAAAATCATTTGGTAGACTTAATCTAATTTTAAACATTGGTATTGTTACAATATTATTAGTTACATTATCAAAAATTATACTACCTATTTTATTTCTAATTCCATATAAATCAAAAATTTTCATAATATTTATAAAAATTGTTTCAGCAGTACGTGGATGTTGAAAGTTTCTAAATCTTATTAATCTTTTTTGTAAAATCTAATTTTGATCAATATAATGTGCAGTTACAACTATGTACTCATCCTTAGTTCCACCAGACCAAATATCTGAAGTGCATGTTATACATGTCATTATTGTAATCATAATATTAATAAGTTCTAATCTAAACATATTAAATGAATTCATAATATCTAGCCTAATAGTATTTCTAAATACATATTTATATCATAGACAATATATTTTACTAATATATTTATCAAAACGTTTATTACCTTTAAAACTTATTGGTAAATCTTCTTGACAAATAAATTTAACATGCAAGTCTTTAACCCTTCAAGAATCATAAGTTCATGAGCTAACACTACCTACAAAAGTAAAAGAAAGTTGGGTTTGAATAATTTTATCATTATTCCTATTTTCACATGTACTAATATGCCTAGTTAAATGACCTGTACAACTAGACATTTTGCAAGATAAGTTAGCGTTATAGAGGTTGCAGAATGCTTGTTCTTTTGAAGTATCATCTGCTATAACTTTCATCATTATCGTATTTTAACCAGATGGAAACTCTCTTTTGAGACTTCCTCAACAACATAGTTGAAGTTGAAGCTCCAGTAGTTTCCATTAATGGTGTCACTTCAGTTGTAGAAAAGTTTTGTTGAGGATATTCATAGCCTTGAGAACTTTAACCTTGGTAATGAGTTATTATTTGTGATTTGTGAAATGTGAATTGAATAAGAAAATTTGAGAAATTGAGAATTGAAATTGGAGGAGTTGGTGAAAAAAAAATCAACTCAACTGCCCCAATTTATACACAAAATTTCATGTGGAAGCCGGCCACCTGTTGCATGTCGTGCCTGTTGCACGCTGGTCGCCCATTGCATGTCAGTCCTAACGACTTGACCGTTGCACGTCAGTCAACCGTTGTCCTCTTCATCTTCAACTCTTCTTATTCTCTTCTCCTCCTCTTCTTCTCTTCTCTTCTTCCCCTATTGTTCTCCTCTTCTTCCCAAGACTCGATGACCGTTCCCCCTGTGGCCCTGCACGACAGTGTCGTGACAATTTTGTGCTAAAATTCACATCATGTCGACCTGACATGAACTACTTGAGTATCGACCCAAGTATGACCCACAGCATGAATAATTATTCGTATCGTGTTGGACCATATTAGACTGGCCTAAGCATGGCCCAATTGACATATCTATCTCCACCTCCGTTCAAAATTGCAAGAGAGTTGGGAATGGCAGCCTCAACCCTTCACCTGTCTCCTACACCATTGCCACCCCAACTACCTTAGGTCGGACTCATCCCTCTCTAAAGGCGACCCTGGGGCCCCTGAAAGTGGAGGATTTATCGCGATGGTTACACCTAAACTAAAGTTATAGAAAACTAAGGTAAAAAAAAAGCCTATTACATTCGTAATATATCTTGGAAAGGGTGAAAGAGCTTGTTTGCTCACCTCATCGACAAGTCTCCTCCTCCTCCTCCTTCGTGTTGGGTATCTCATGAGCTTCCTTTCGATGGCAACTCCTTCGGACGATCATCGTCGTTGATTCCAAACTTCGATACCATCGCCTCCGCTGCAGCCAGCTGTCGATGGAAACAGAAAAGGTGGGTTAAGGTTGTCCCTTGCCCTTCCCTTAATATATATATTTTATATCCTCTTTTCTTCTTTCTTGTTTTACCCTCACGTTGCATTGAAACGATACAAGTATACCTGTATAAGAATATAAATGTCCGGTGCAGTGATTCTCTCAACAATGGTCCTCACAAATTTAATGTTAAATGTTAAAGTAATTTTTTATTGTTAATTTGATTAAGACTTTTGTACACTTTTTAATATTGAGAGATCGACATGCATGTCAAATAATCACGATTAATTTTTTATTTTCATAAATATCAAGAAGTTTTTTCTTTCTTTTTTTCAAATACTGAGTAATATATTGGATTGGTAAAAAACTTTGATACACAGTAGGAATAAAATAAATAGAAGTTCAAAAGCTATGACATTGTTTCTTTTTTCACTCCCGTCAAACAAATGATTTTTAGGGAAATGATTTTAAAATAGAAAAAAAAGAATAATTTTGATAATAAAAGAAGTAAATTGAAAAATATAAATGTCATCGTAAAGTTAAAGTATTTATGAAAGTTTGAAGTAGAAAAAAAGAATAAAACTTAAGATTACATTTATTCGTAGTTTTAACATTAACTTCTATATTATAGCTGAAATTAGTTAAAATTATTATTAGTTAAAGTTAAAGTTAGAATTTGAAGTTTAATAGTGTATGAGTGATTAACTGTGTTCTGAAAGTTAAATAAAGTTAAAATCAAAGTTAATTTTGTTAATGAAGTTCAAATTACATAGTAATTAAGGTGATATAAATTTATATATTAATAAATGTGTAATTTTAAGGAAAATGTTATTAAAAAAGATAATTATTAATTATAATATTTATTTAAAATATTTAATAATTCAAAATAATATAAATTACATGAATGACAAGCTTTAAAATCATTATTTTAAAATTATTTATTTATCACATATATCAAACACAAATAAAATACATAACATAAATAAACTAGAATTTATCTTAAATAAAATACATGTATTTCTTCAAGTAAAATTCATATGTTCCTATTTACTTACAATAATGTCATTTTTTTTCACACATTTTATATGATCTATTAATGCATTTCTTATAGATGAAGTCAACAATTTTAGAGGATTCTCTTCTCCCACGGATGAAATTCATTTATGCGCATCTCAATTGTGTGAACAATATCGGTGAAATTAAATTCATCTAAATTGAATTCTACTGGGAGTTTGTATTTTTAAAAATAATGTGAAATTACGTAAAATGGTAAGTAATAATTGTCAATTTTTTTTTTTTATAAAAATATAAAATCTTATTATTAATATAAATACTTTATATATAAAAATTAAATTCATTTTAATTCAATTATCACAAATTCCACGAGGCCTTATATATTTTCAAACATGGAAGGGCTTCCGTGCAATAAGGCCACGAGAAGGAAGATATTTTCCCACGGGGACAAAGCTGATATTCCTCCACTGTTCCAGCACACACCAGTAGCGCATCAGGGTTTAAGGCTCTGGATAGAACGGTGTTCGTACGAGAGGTAGGGTTTTGGCTTCGGGATTAGCAGAAGCGATAGAGAATGGAATCAGGATCGGGATTGGGATTGTCTTCTTCCGTTCCTATCAGTCTCGTTCTTTTGTTACTGCCGCCAGTGCAGTAGACGTACAGTCGTAGTTCGTCCGGCTTCACTTGATTGCTCGTTTTCGGTATGTGTCTTTTTTTAGATTTTTTAAATTTTTTTTCGTTTACTTGATTCGTGACATCGTCTTGTTAATTCCGTGCTAATGGTGCGGAGTGAAAAATTTTAGCGTTGTCTGATCTCGGGATTCGCCGATTTCGGCGATTTTTTTTGCATTTCGTTGCCGACGGCGTAGATGTTGAGGGCGAAGGGGAATGGAGGCAACGTCCGGAGGAAGAAGCAGGATGAAGGTGGGAAAAGGAAGACCCCTGAACAACTCCAGATCCTCGAAGAATTCTATTCTGGTACGAATTTCATTGTTCGGTTCATTTATTGTGTTTAGTGGATGTTGATGGACAAGCCTACCGCTACCGTTTTGTTTTTATACAGCAGGAAATAAGCACCCGACACAAAAGGAGATGGACGAGTGTGCTGCGTTTCTTGGGTTGACGTACGACCAGGTCCGTTTGTGGTTCAAGGACAAGAGGAGAAAAAATGAACGCCCGTCTGGCTCTATGTACAGAATAGCCCCAGAAGTGGCTGGTGCTATTAAAGATGCCGCCCATAACCGGGGTTTGTGTTTGAGTACGGTGGATGAGAATTCCTGCTCTTACCATGATAGGGACTGGTTTACCGTGCAAGCAACAGACGGAAACAAGGCAAAGAATAAGAAGCATCTGGTGAAATCATCAGTTATTCTACAGAATGTGTCGCAGTGCAGTAATTCTCTTGTTCGGTTACAACGGTTGCTCTGCCCAGAGTACATTTTGGAAAGAGTTTTCCGTAAAGATGGACCGCCCATTGGAATAGAATTTGATCCTCTTCCTGCACGACCTTTTGGTAAGCATACAAGTAAATCTGTAGTATGCCATCTTGCGTTTTCAGGGTTGTTAATTTCTTTTGTGATTGTTATGATTATGGTTGTTAATTTGTGATTGTTATTTGTAATTATTGAAAAATGAATTTTATGCTTGATTGTTCTTTTCATTTTTATAAATCAGTATTTTAATTCAGTAATTATGCTATAAAATGTATATATAACTTAGTAAAATTAGAAAGGAAAAATACAAAGTTCTTGGCACCTAAGGCATCAACGCTCTTTACTTGGTTGGGCACCTTAATAATCATAGGTTACACAAGAAGGTAGTGTACACAACTTCACTATGAGGCTATTATTTTTTCGAGCAGTAAGCAATCAATCATTAAAATAATGCAAAAAATACAAATACGCTTGTCAGGAAGGTAGGCACACCCACATCCAACTTGATGCTGAAAAGTAAACACAGTAAAAAATAGACAACATGACAAATCATGACAATGATTGAAACTTGTCATGCCATTACTGTGGGACTATCATCCTAAGTTCCTAACCTCTTAATTAAGGATTCATATTAGGATCAATTTGTTCCATAATTTACGATAACCATATGTATTTATTTGTTCCTAACCTATCATCCTATGTTTTACACTCTTGTTACTTTTGATTCTATAACTTCTCAAAGGCCATTTTCAATTTTTCCCATTGCAAATGTTAAGTTCAATTTCATTTCATTTCAATTGTGCAGGTTACGGTAGATTCCATCAACCATGTGAAGTCAGCAATACTATTTCTAGAAAAAGAAAGGTAACATACTCTAACATAACTAACATGCAAGTCCTTGATACTTGTTCAAAGCTAGACTTCACTAGATGGCTATAAAATGCAAGAGTGTTTATGACCTTTGCATCTAGTTTTCATATGATCATTGACTATTAAACACATGCACCTTGTAATTGTGTGAAAAAGGCCTAGTGATGGTAGTGGAATTGAATAGATTAGTGAATCAATTGATTCATAGCTAGATGATTTGAACTAATTATTTCTCTCTAACAAAATTACTACTTGAACAAAAGCATCTTGTCTATTATGATACATTGTTTCTTATATTATAATACTGAATGATATGTTTGGAAATGGTGAGCATGTCAATGATCTGAACATACGATCTAGTGTACACATATCTTTCCATTTAGCACTATTTCTCAAAAAATGCCAGTTTCTTTTCATTTGAAGTCAAGAGTTTTAAAAAATGCCACTTCGAAAAGAGTTCTGTTGTAGGCATTGACCTTCTGGATTTGGAAGTCGAGGATCTCCTTTTCCTTACATTGCAGAGTGGAGTATCTTCTTGTGAAAGTACTTGGGTCTGCCTTAAAGTGTGAGGCAGCTCTCACTTGGAGAATGGAGATTTCTAGTAGATAAGATGGATAGAAGATTTGGTGGATGGAAATCCAAGTTCCCTGGCTAGGGGGTGGGTGGGTGGGGTTGTTTGTATCATCTTATTAAAGTCAGTCTTAGGAAGCTTGCCATTTTTTCATGTCAGTTTTCAAAATTCCGAAAGGCATATAGATGGAGCTGGAAAAAGATGTAGAAGTTGGCTTTGCAGTAGAAGTAGTCAGGTATTCACCTTATCAATTGGCAGGAAGTATGTAAGCCTGTGAGGGTTGGGGGACTCAGTATCTAAACCTTGTCTTCCACAAGCCAAGCTCTACTGTGTTAGTGGTTGTGGAGGTGGAACAGGAACAAGGACTCTATCCGGGCAGCAATTGTTAGTGCAGCAAGGATGGGGATACTAGGCTGGGCAGACATGCTGATGCACCTTCTGTGAACTTCTCTTACTTTTACAAGAGTATCATCATGGAATTAACTGACTTTATGATCCATACATGCTTTGCTTTAGGGTCTGGCTGACAAGTCATGTTTTGGAAAGATAGATGGAACCAATCCTTGCTGTTGGCTGAAAGATATCCTAGAATTTTAATTCCATCTTGCACTCCAGATGCATTGGTAGCTGAAATGTTCTGCAGGGGAGATGAGGGCATTGTTTGGGACCTGTACTTAAGAAGAAATCTGAAGGACAGTGAGGTGGAGGATGTGCTCAATATTCTATTCTTAATGGTGATATCAATGATTTAACCATTTGGTTATTGAACTAGTCCAAGAGCTTCATGGTTAAATCATTTTACCCGGAGCTGATTGGGGCTAGGATTCTTGATTGGGAGCCTCATGCTATTGGTGTGGTTTGGTAGGTTACAACTAAAGGTTAAAGCATTCATGTAGTGTTTGATGCACGGTCACCTAGCTACGAAGACCTCTGTGACTAAGTGGGCTGGGAATTTGGCTTTGCTTTGCCCTCTCTGTGAGAGCAAGGTGGAGACAATTGACCATATGTTCTTTTCTTACAGGTCAGCTAGCAAATTTGGGACAAATTATGCCAAGAGTAATACAGGGTGGCTTTTTTCCTCATTTGATTGCTGTGTTGTGCAGTCACGTCTCCAATTAGATCAAGGGGAAGGTGTCAACTTCTAAAATCAAACTTCTACTTGCAATTCATGAGCATCTGGCTGTAAAGAAACAATACTGTCTTCCTGAGACTTAGTAGGGTCCATTGGGAAGATTTCACGTTCACAGCATTAGATTTCCTTGATTTTTGGGGTGCCGTACATCTTAGGTAGTATGTTTTGATGCAATTTTTTCGTTTTTTGGGAATGATCTTCTTGATCATTCTTTTTGTAGTCACAGTGATTCTTATGCTATAAGAATTCTCCTTTCCCTTTTTCAAAACTCGATGATTGCAAAATACAGATTAGCATTGGCAATCAATTCACAATTCCGTTTGAAACCATGTTGTTTCTTTTTGTCTTTTATTTTGATCATTCAATGAAAATTTGTCCAACTACTGACAAGAACTTGCTGCTTAAAGAAGACTACTGACAAGAACTTTTGTTTATGGTTGGGTGTTGCCACTGTTGCATGGATCAACAGTGCAGGTGATCTCTCCGGGGAATGCTTAGGGGTTGGGAGTAAGTGTAGACACCTATGGGAAGATTGACTCATGCTTTATTTAAGTGCCAATCCTTGGTGAAAAGGAATGTAAACTTATATGCCTAGCATATTAAGGAGATCCTTCTCCAAGAGTTCCTTATTCAAGTTTACACAATAAAGTTCTTTGTTCCAATTTTTATTGCAGTCCAAGCTTTGATGATTCATTTTGATCATGGGATTTTTGTTTTGAATGATGAGATGGATGTTTATTAAATAAAAGAGATGACCACCGGAAGAATCATGCTTATGAAAACATGACAAAGGGGAAAAGGAAAATACACAGAATTAAATAAAAACAGAACCAGAGCCATATGGTAAAAACTCAAAAAAAAGCCAAATTCAAATTTAGGGATGTCGGAAGAAAATGTTCAAGCCAATCTTGTACAAAGAGATCCAAACTCAAGTTTCTGTCCTGAAAAGGAGACAATGAAGGAGACAACATTTATCGGTGGAATACATTCCAAATCTTTTCAAGTTTCAACCAACAATCGTACCAAGTAATACAAGTTGAAAGCATCCAAATCTGCCAAACATCAAACAGAATAGTGCCCGTGTTAAGACCAAAGGTCTAAAAAATTGTATGGAATCAAGCATCCGAGGATCTAAGTGAAGAGTAACTGGGGTAGAATAGTGTGACAGGTCCAAATCAGAAAAATGACGTTCTCTATATCTAAAAAAACAGAAAGTACATCATAGGATTTTCCATTGAACTATTTTTTTGAATATAGTTATAATATTGATTACAGTATTTGATATCCTTTAGCCAAAGTTTAATGGGTTTTCTCTCTCTGTATATTTGTTTCAAATACATGTATGCAGGAACCAGAATCATCTCATACAACCACCGGTTATGGCATGGGAAAGGGTTTAATGGCTATGTGGCATGTCAGAAATCCACATAATAGGAGAATTTCACGAGTTGCAAATTTAGTTGAGAAGGCAATTGCTAAGACAAATACAACATCAAATCGTAGTAACAAAAAAGCCTCATCATCTCAAGTCTTTAGACAAGTGAAAAGTCAACGGCATCAACATCAGGTATTATTCTAAAAAACAATGGTTCATGTGTCATTAAGCAATTTGTTTTGCCTTTCATGCCAACATGTACCATAACTAAATGTTTCTATATTATTCTTTGTTGACTATGGCTTTTAATGCCCTCACTTTTTGCCAGAAAAGGAAATATACAAGCAAAAAGCTTCAAGAGAAACGAAATATTCATACAATGAAAAATAGGGTATGTAAGGTTTCAGGTTATCTTGTTTCTTTCCAAAAATACCGTATATAATTTACAGTTTTTCATAAATATAAAAGTATTATATTCCCAATCGACAGTTGGAGCAATAACATGGGAAGTTGTTACTCTTCTGTTAGTCACCTTTTCCTTTATCACTACAGCAGGACATAGAGAAAACCTTTCTATATGATAAATAATTCCCTGTACTTATATTCAGGTGGAATATCCCAAAATTAAAAATCGAGAGGCTTATTTCTCAACATGCAAGCTTGCAGCTGATGATCTTGGTTTTGAAGAGTTGGATACAACAGCAGTACTGCTGGATGATGAGGAGCTGGAGCTAAGTGAATTGCAAGCAGGGCCAAATCCACTTCATTGTTCCGCACATCTTACTTCAAGTGGGAGAAATGGTTGTCCATTTTGCAAAGGTCTGGTTTTGTTGTGGTTTACATCTATTACCCCCTTTGGAAAGTGCTACTTGAACTCTATTTGTCTTGCTTTGTGCATGTTCAGACATGCTGAGCAGGTTTCCTCCTGAATCTGTGAAAATGAAGCATCCGTTCTGCACACGACCTTGGAATTCAGCCCCAAATGTTGTTAAAAAGCTATTCAAGGTTGGTGGTTAAAAGTTTGATTTCTTTTAAGTTTCCTTCTGGTCTCACATGCCCCTTTTTAATTCTCCTATTCAAGAAATTTCTGCAATAGTTACAGAAATACATGGCCTAATTCACACTTTCACCTGTTCATGTGATTTCTAGTTTCTTTTGAAAAGTAATACGTTCTTTTACCATCATTACCTAAATTCTCAATTTTTTGCATGGTAATTGTCTTGTAATTAATGAACACTTGAATCCATCTTTAGGTGTTTTTGTTTTCTACTCATGTATTGGTCATAGTTTGGGAGGTTGTCCAAGAAATTCCATAATGAATGATATAAAGATACATGAGGATCCACCTAATTTAATGCTGTCCTTTAATACTTGGTTACAAGTATCTAAGGTGCCTTGCTCTTTACATTGTAATCCAATATTGTGAGTGGGTTATATGAAAATGTATGTTGTATAGTGACTTACAATGAGCCCACTCATCACAATATATTAATAGGTCTCACTGATAGAATGTAAGATCATTGGCAACAATATGGCATATTGATTGTCACCATGGAGAAATAATAAGAGAGAAGATAGGTGGAAGATTAGGCTGGGGAGAGGGTTGGAAAACCTTAGCAATGGTAGATGGGTGGGAGGAAGGAAGGTGGTGGTGGTTAGAAGCTAGTGACAGCCTTTACCGGTCACTATTGGTTGCCTGCCGCTGTTGTGTTTGCAGTGACTATTGGTTCTTTTTTGTTTTCTCTAGGGTTAGGTTAAACTTGGTGCTTTGATACCATGTGAAATAATTGTGTGTTATTGACTTATAAAAAGATGAATACACATATGGTGCACTAAGGACATCATAAGATAAATGGATAATAATCCCACTAACCTACTAATTCAGAGTAATATATGGACTATAATACTTGCATATTATTTCTAACAATCCATATTTGTATTAAAGCATTGGCTGTATGATTTTAAATTTTCATATAATTGATCTGTATCCGATTCATTTGCACCATTGTCTGTTGCACAGCATTGAAAACTTGTTTCCATGATAGACTTCTCAATTACTTAAACCATGTTCTCTAAAATCTATTTCAGATTCAGAAAGCCATATATAACCTTCTTGTTGTGTCAAACCTTATTATCCTGTGAAGCAACATATCCTTAAAGTTATTCAATTACTTATTTTGTAAAATCATCATCGAGAAGTACATTCTTACATAAAAATGTAATTCGTGCTTGATTGATACAGTGACAATCTAATTATGCTTCTTGTCTTTGAGATTTTTTCTATTTAGTTTCAGTGACAATCTAATTTATTCCTCTTTTCCAGGTTTTCCAATTTCTATATACTCATGCTGTACGAATCAATGCATGCTCTTTTACGTTAGATGAATTTGTGCAAGCATTTCATACTAAGGTTGGATATTCTTATGACCTCTTTTTATTCCTTTTTATTTGAATAATGTAATTTGTAAGTTTAGCATATTTAGGTTCCATCTGAAAATTTTTCTTGAAGAAGCTACCTTTTGTGAAAATGCTAAATGTGTAGCTTTTAGGAGTCTTTTGTAAAAGCTTGTTTAATGAATTGCTGACTAAAAGTTTGGCAGGTAAAGGATATTATTGTTTAGATGACCTAAATAACCACTAAATGTAATAGATTAAGCATATTACTAATCCCCATTTTGTTAATGCTTTAGAGTTGTAGTTTCTTTATAAACTTGTCATTGAAGTTGCATGTATGTACATACATATATAGCACTGAGTGGTGAGGTCATATTAGTAGTGATTAAGTTTTTATGTTTATCTTTAGAAATAAAAAAGTAGAAGCCAACTCTTACCTTATAAGTACAAACAATGATAATAACAGCAATTGCATTATTCCCACTATTTGGGTTCAACAACATGAATCCTTTCTTTCAATTAAGTGTGGATATGGTTTAACTTTAAATTTTAAGTCGTTTGAGTATACATCAATTCAAAAATAAATTAGTTATACTCTTTTAACATGTACATTTTATGTAGATTAGAGCATTAACAAGTAATTTTCACAATGTTAAAATGATATTTTTTGAAATAAAAGGCAGAAACCAACTCTTATATATAACTAGCTTACTTGAAAATGCTTAAGCATGTGCACATTAATTTTCAATTGCCTTATCATTTTTTAAATAATTTGGAAAATTTCAAAATTAAATTGATCTACTCTTCCATGCATTTTGTGGTTGTAGGATTGTTCATCTTTTCCTTATCCCAAAACAAATGATTTTTTTATAGTTTTTATGGTTTTAGTTTCATTAGTTTTTTTTCCTTTCCAACATTTTCTCCTTTTATTTTCGATATTAAATTTTAATTTGTATGGTTATGTTCTTAATATGTTCTCATATTTGAATTAGTATTTTCTTTTGTGATACACGTGTATCTGTATGTGTATGTGAATGATTGGGACAAATCACCTAGTTGTCATTTTATTTTTAGCAGATTTTAATAATTTTTACAATTTTAGATTATATGCGTATTTTTGGAAATAAAAAGAAACAAATAAAAATAAAAACGAACAAACCATTACTTTCGTTATAAGTGTTGATTTGTTACAACATTTTCTCATTTTTATTTTGCCTTGTTAAACTTTGAATTGCATGAAAATATTCTTCATATGAGTTCAAAATTTAATTATTGTTTTCTCTTGTAATGTATATACTTGATATATGTTTTTCTGATATTAATGTTTTTGTCTTGATTTGTACCTAACCTTTTCTTGTATCAAAGGTTTTATAAGGTAAAAGAAGATGAATTATGCTATCTGATGTTGGTATATATTTGACATATGGTAGAAATTATTTGATGATAAGTAGGGAGATCTTTCCTTGTCTATAGATGAAATTCCTATTTTCATTTTTTTAATGTAGGGATTATTCCAACACTTTCCCTCATTTTTATCATTTTTTAGTTTCTATAAATGTTTTTATTTTAGTTTTTCTTCATGTTGAAATATTAACTGCTAACTCAATTAATTGACAATAAGTGGAGAAGTCACTTGTAAGATTATTCCAACAATACATGATTGTGATGTATCATTGATTTTGAAGACAAGTTAGTATGTTTATATGTTATAAGTATTTTTAAAATAAAAATTTTCTACAATTTTTCTTCTTTTTATTTTCCTTGTTATATTAAACTTTACTGAAAATATTCTTTATATATGAGTTTAAAACCAAAATAATTTTTGTTGTTGTGATGTATCTATTTGGTATAGGATTGAGGCAAGTCAAACAATTTCCATTTTAGTTCATGTTTAATTTTCAAAATGTTAGAAAAAGAGACATAATCAAATTATTTTATTATGAGAAATATGAGTATGGATCCAAAATTCTTTGTTAGATTGAAAGTTTTGCTACTAGATATGTGATGACTGTGTGTGTGTGTTTGTACATATGTATATTGTGACTATCTTTTCTGTATGATCTCAAAGTTTTACATTGTCTGTGTGTGAATTTCAGGATTCATTGCTTCTAGGTAGATTACATGTAGCTCTTCTAAGACTTCTCTTGTGTGATGTTGAAAGAGAGAAGTCTGGAATTTTACGAGCTTCCAAGAACTGCAGATATCTTGGGTTTATTGATGCAGTAAGTCTCTGGATTGAATTCTTATAATGAGGACACTCATTTTTTGACATTTCTTATACACAATATTTTTAGGTTTACCAACTATGTTTGCTTCAATTTCTTTTATACTATTCAGTATTTCTGTACAATTTCAGTTGTGCATTTACACTTAATACTTTTCTTTTGATTAACAACTAAGGCTCAATCAAAACCGTTTCTAGTGCCTTTGGAAAAATGTCAAATGTTTCTTCTAGGATCTTTTTTAGGAACTAGTTACCATATGGTTTACCATAGATTTTGGATATGATGACAAATTTGAATGCTCTAAATAACCTTTTAATCAAATCACATAAAAATATTAGATTCCTTAAAAAAGTGTATAATTGGAAAAAGAAATATTTATTGTAGTCTTGGTCAAATTCGTGAGTGGTTTAGAAATGAACTATGTTATATTGTACCAAAATCTGGAGTTTCTCTTAAAAATTCATCATTTGTACTCCCATTGTGAAACACATTTGAGGTTTAAGTGAGAAGAGTTGTTTGGTAGTTCCAAGTGAGAAGATAACAGAAAATAAAGAAAAAAAACCACTATGCAATCACCAAATTCAACTAGTGTTCATGTTCTGCCAATTCTTGGTCATCTCTATTTGGCACTAGTCCTGTTTATGTACAGACTATTCAGTGGATCATCAACAGTCACCATGATTGATGATAAGATTATGGCCACATACTCCCTAAGTCATATATATCAAATATATTAAGATTTACTCATTACTAAGTCACATAAGTTTGCAAAAAATAAATTTACTTATGCATCAATCTACATACTACAGGAAAGTAGAACCTAAATAAATGTCTAGATAAAAGAATAAAGCATCTTCTTATATTTTGGATTAGTTGAAGTTTTCAATATTAAAAATTGAAAAGACAATTAGATTTTTGAAGGCTAAATCAGGTGGTTCTCATTAATGAAATAAGCATCATCCTTGCAAAATTTCTGATCATGAGAAAAGAAAGTAGGATGGTAAAAAATATTAAGATAGAAAGAAATTAATATATTGTATACTTGAGAAGATGAAAGAGTTGGAACTAATCATTGAAGGCTTGTTGGAGTGGGAAAAAATCATTGTAAAAATAAGGAACTACCATGTCTTAAAATAAGTCGATCATGGCATTGAATGCAAAAGGAGGGGAAGGTGACAATTAAGGCCGCAAAGGTGTATGCCTGACTGATCCCTGTTACCTCAGTTGGTCCTTATACAAGGACCCTTGGCTTGCCTTGGTTGGTTGCCTGAGGTGTCTAGGAAAGTAAGCATCCAGTTGATACAAACCAACCAATTTTTGATACCTAGATGGTCAAAGTGGGGTAATCATGTAGAAAATAGATTGATAGGGAAGTTGCAGAATTTTGGAGGGAGGAACATAGGAGATGGCAAAGATGTGGAAGGAACATTGGTGGAGGAGATGATGAGAGTTGGACCATATCAGTGGGTTTAACCTTGTGTTGGGGAAGGAGGATGGGGTTCCTACCACTTGTCCTGTTGTGTCTTGCAATTATGGCTCTTCATGGCAGTTGATGTTTTAGGTCAATCGGCTTGGACAAGTCAAGAAAGTGGTTGACAATCATTGTGTGTTGTTTGGGGTATGGTCATAGAGCATTCAAATGTAGAGACTTCGTTTGTTATAGGAGATGCTATAGTTTGGGGCATTAGCTACCTTTGCGATCACAGCTTGGATGATTAGAGTCTGGGTCTAGGTATTGTCATGTGGCTTTGCTAACCTAGAAACTCAATACCATACTAAAGTGGCAAGACGCTTATTCTCAATGGGCCTTTGTGGTGGTTGATAGGAGGGAGTGTCTCCATCATAGTATGATTTGCCTTGCAGCAGTTTTAAATTCAGGCATACGTTTGAGTGGTTGGAGAATATATGTGGGGATAACTAGACTTTTAACAACATTTCTGACAACAATAAATAACTATTTTCTTCCACTACGTAGGGTTATCACATAAATCCTTTTCTTTCAAGTGTTTTCATGTAAAACAATATAGTGTTCTAGGAAAATAAATTTTGAAACAAATGAAAACAATATTGCCACTAACCACTTTAACTCAAAACCCTGTCCAGTTGTTTCACTGGATCAAGGTGACGCAGACACTAAAATGGTTGAAGTGGACCTTGTTGACTCCGCAACCTCAGGGGGGATGGGTGGATGCAACAACCAATTGGATAAATAGTCAGGGGGAATGGTGTTGATGTTCTTTGCTTACACATGACCAAGATAGTAGTAGTTTCTCAAGACTTTCTAAGGACTATCGGAACTTGCACTATGGGAGGCTGGATTCTTGTTGTCACAGGGTGGCTAGGGGTTCATCGGGCAGTGTCCTCCTAGCCTTGAACAATTCTCAGCTAACACTTTTAGATGAATGGATGATTTCCATGTCTTAAAGACTTAAACCTTTACTTGTAGTGATGATGGGACATGATCTGAGATTGGTGTTTATGGTGCTATGATGGCTCAAGACAAACAGTGGCTTTCAAAGGAGCTTTCCCAAAGTGCTTAGTGGGGATGCTTTTAGGTGATTTTAATAGAGTTTGTGACCTTTGTCAAAGATCTAATGGTGGAGTTTTCATAGAGGAGATGTGTTGTTCTCTAGTTTTATTGAGGATGTGGAGTCACAACTTAGATATATATATATTTATTAATGGAATATTATTGAAATATATAATCATACATATTTCTAAAATATACGCATTACTATTATTACATTTTGTATTATGATGTTATCTTAAGATTATTTATGTATATCAATGTTATTTAGAAAATATTTACAAAAAACCAATATCAACTAAGATTATTTATTACTATTATTACATCAAATATTTAAGATTATTTATGTATATCAATATATGAATAAAAATAAAAAAGGATATTTATATGGATGCCTTGGCATCATTTAGGTGCCATCTTGGTGCCCAGCTGGTCAAGGCACCCTGGCTTACCACCTAGCTGCCCTTGGCACCTTAATAAGTATGCTTGAAATGCTCCACGAGGTTTGCTACGCAACATGCAACTGTAGTGGCAGCTTCCACTCAACCTACATTTGCTAAATGAGATCCTCGGTTCTACTTAGCCTTTTTGATAATAGCTCTATACTTTTTTTTGTTCCTTTTTTCTCATCTGTCTTTTTGCAATAAATGTCTTAAATCGTTATTGTCATTCTTTATCATTTTTTTAAGCAGTCACATTTTTTGATGAATTTTTATCACTTTCTGAAATTAAGAATTAAATTCTACTTTACCAAAAAAACTTTTTATTCCACCATTTTTTAAAAATAAAGTTTTTCTCCAGTTCAATTTCTTAGTATATGTGACATGCTTTGTTTTTTTCACATTTAGTTTTGCTATTTGTAAACGTGATGATTTCCTTTGAAGATTATAAATGTATTCTGGTTGTCTATTTTAACTGCAGGTAAAGCAGAGGAATTTAGATGTTGGATTTTGGGTTCAGTCACTAAATCCCTTGACATGGGTAGAGATTCTTCGGCAAGTGCTGATTGCAACTGGTTTTGGTCCAAAACATTTTTCATTGAGAAAGGGAACAATCAACAAGGTACCTAGCTGAATTATGTTAACTGGTGGATTGCTTAGCATAGGCAATGTTCCAAATATTAGTTTGATGGACTTTGACACATCAAAATAGGGATTATGATGGGCATTACTGAATTTGTGAAAAATATTTGAGTTAAGCAATTTTATATAAAATAAGCAAACGTGCAGTTACTTTAAATCCTGGAATGTTAACTTGACTTGGTTGGTTATAACTTAATATTTTAGAATATCCTATCATCATTATTTGTGTGGTGTTTTTGAAAAATATTAAGGAAATTTCTTATTAGATAAGAGTAACCGAAATTACAAAATGATTGTGAGAAGATCAATATGAAAATAACTCAATTCAAAAGCAGAGCTCCTTGGAAGATTGAAAGTTGGACGGTATCACTTTCCCTCCAATTGACCCTTGAATATCAAATCATTCTTAGCTAACCAGATACACCAGAAGTACCGTCTAAGAGCTAAAAGCGCTTGTGCTGAGCAGCAACAGATAATTTTCCTTGTGCTAGGTAATTACAGCTTTCAACATGGTGTATTTAGGGTTGAAAGAGATGCCTCCTTGCACTACTGTATTGAGAACAGCATCCTGAATAGCTTGTCTGACATTGCATGAAAAGATAGGTGTTCAGAATCCTCAATAGAAGTAGTGTGCAAAAGGTAACTGGGATCTAACATGGGTGTCTGTTTACTTTTACAGTATTTAGTAAACAGTCAATTGTGTATTGAGAACAAAATAAAAGCTCAGACTTTGAGAGGTGATCTACATTTCCAGACCTAGTTGAAAAAATCTGTTGAACAAGATTTGTATGCATACATCAGGAAGATGGCAAATGATAGGTTACTTTGATATTTGAATAATCTATCTGCTTATACGTCATACAATGCTTTTACTTAAAAAAGTAATATACAGTTAATGATTCCAAGACAAGAGGCATGGTTATGTGTATGGATGCCTTAATGTTTTAAGTTTTAACACCCTTGCTTGATTTATTACTCTAGAATGTAACTTTTTTTGAGCAGAAGGATAGAATGTGAACTTGATATGATAAGTTGTAGATTGATATTTTGGAATAAGCTGTTATCATCATCAAGTAACATTAACCTTTTTTTTAAAATAACCTATCAGCTGGCAAGCCATATATAAGCTTGTACTAAAGAGGTAATATGGCTAATGATTCTCAACAGGGTGCATGAAAATTGCATGGTTATATGTATGGATACTCCAAATTGTCCAATTTTAATAGACAGGGTCACATATCTGAGAAGACACCCCAAAACGGGTAAGATGAAAGGTGTTCCATCAATGGGGCAAAGTATACACAACAAGAACAGGAATAAAACTCAGTTATGGTCTGAAATGCCTCTAGGCTAGCTCAAAAGATGTGTCCTTGGTGCACTTTAATTTTTCCATTCCAACATCCAAAGTGCTTTCCAGCGGATGGTCCCGGAAAATTGCATGCAATAACATCTGTCAAGCACTTATGAAAATGTCTATTACCCTGTTATTGGTTCATTGAGTCTTGAAATATTCATTTGGCATGATAGAGTCTTGGAGTCATTGAAGGCTCTCTTAAATGGCATGTTGCACACAATTCCATTGGGGACCTCTCATCACGGTGGAAGCTACAACTCTCATTAGTGATGGAAAAGATGTGCACAGAGGATCCTCCTTTAGTTATAGATCACTTCAAAACATCAAACTTTTATGACTCAAAACTTGTCAAACTCCAGGACACCTTTCCACACACGTGAATTTCCTGTTATGACATCTGCTCTGACCAACTAAATATTCTCAGCCCTCCATACCACTTATTGAGGGCCACCTGCAATAGATTTGGATTTCCTTCTATTACAAAACACAATCTGCAATTCTATTTGCCCAGCACAGCCTCATTCATGGTCTAGAGATACCTGTGGTGAAGACAAACTTTTGATTCATTCTTGAATTGTCTAGGCCATGCTGCCAATTGAAATCTATCATTGCTATTCTTTTTTGCCACCTTTCCATAAAAACTATTTCTGAATTGATTTTACCTTGTTTGCAGTTCCAATAGGAATCCACAAGAATGAAAGTTGATGGGTGGGTAGGTTCGATTTGATGTTTCTGACTTTGCCACCGAAGGAGAGAAATCTACCATTGCAGCCATGTAGGAGTTTTTCAAATCTGTTGATAGAATGTGATCAGCAGAGGGTGGAAGAATCCATGACAACAATAGAGCTAGTTTTTTGATGGGTTAAGATTCAATTTTATAGCTCATGTTCCACCTTTTTGATCACTGATTTTGATGATTTGATATCCACATCATAGTATTCACGTAGATTAATTTTTAGGACTGATCATACCCAATAAATGGAGTAGATACAAAGTGTTCAACTTGTTGGGGTTCTATGCTTATGATGACATTTATATTATTGGAATATGTAAAAGCAACACCTTGAAGGGAAACCTTGAATCATTCCATGGATTATACCAGAGAACAAATTCCGCCAAAAATTTCAGGACCAAACTGAACCAAAAGAGGGATGGGGGATCTCCATCTCCTAATCCCTATCAATAGGTGAAAAGCCCTTGGGACAAATATAATGTGAATTTACTGAAATTTACAATAGTTTATCCATTTCCATCACAATAGCTTATCTATTACTTCTTCTAAGCATTTCTGATAAGCAATACCAAATTTCCACAGTAGTACTGGGATGCTTGAGTGCCTCCCATCATCAGTGTGCTCTTTCTACACTAAGAATCTAGGGTTTGTTTAGAATGAACGGAAACACATTGGTTGAATGTTAGAAGCCTTGCCAGTAAAGGTTTGAGCCTTTTTGCTAGACACTTACAAATAATTTTGTAGACACCATTGAGTAAGCCAATCATGTGTTTCTCTCGATGTTTAATGGAATTAATTTATTTTGTAGCTGGAGTGATGAAGCTTTCATTTGTGAAGCCAATTTCACCATCCAATGCATGAAAGCCAGTCTTGGTTATTATAATGTCATATTGGAATAGATTCCCAAGTTGTTGGAAGGGGCCAAGGGCTTTATCACTTGTCATGGAGAAAATTGCTCATTTGACTTTCTCCGTTCAAACAACAATCCCTTGTATGATCACTACGTCTTAACTGATTTGACATCACTGAAAACTTGAAATATCAAAATATGGGCACTACTTAGCTTGGAAGTGGGACTTGAATGAAACGGGTCCGAACATATTCTCTCACTTTCTGTCAAGAGGCCATTTTATGGAAGAATTTGATGCTGTGGTACCCCTACTTTGAGCTACAATGCTCATGATTTCTTCCTCCACATTGTCTCATCTCAAATGAAATGGACTAGTCTTTTGCATATCGTAATGACTCCTCAACAAAGGGAAATTGCCCATTGGATGGATCTGTAACTTCCCCCACATGCAAAAGTTGATAAATAAGACAAAAGCATTGCTTTCCTATTTTCTACTTCAGCCATTATTTACGATTCCTGCTTCATGCCTTTGTCTTTTGTTCCTTTTTTATGCATATTCTTGTTTTTTTGGGTCTTGATGATTTATCTTTGATCTGGCAGGAGGCCACTCTCATGGAAAAGCATGGCCTACGACCTCGAACTTTAAAGGGGGAGTTATTCACTCTATTGTCTGATTGTGGAAGCAAGGGATTAAAAGTTTCTGAGCTCTCAAGATCTTCTCAGGTAGATTTTGTGATGACAAACAGCTACTTCTGGGAAAACGATATACTTTTTGCTCATGTTCTTTATCCTTTTTTCTTCAGATTGTTTCTCTGAGCCTCCCAAACACATTTGATGAATTGGAAGATTTAATATATTCTACTTTGTCAACTGATATTACACTATTTGAAAAGATAGGACCTTCTGCTTTTCGTTTGCGTATTGGCATGACACCTCAAAAGCAATTATCCTGCTCTGATTCGGAGAGTGATAACTCAGGAAGCATTGATGACGACTATGGATGCTTCACTTCATGGAGTGGCTCTGATGATGATGAAAGTTGTGAGAAGTTGAATACAGCGATATATGCTCAAAGTATCTCACAATGTAGTAGCATTCGGAGAAATAACTGTAAAAGCTTGACAAGACATACAGAAATTGATGAGAGTTATTCAGGAGAGGCATGGCTTTTGGGTCTAATGGAAGGTGAATATTCTGATTTAAGCATTGAAGAGAAGTTGGATGCTTTAGTTTCTCTTGTTGATCTGACTGATTCAGTGCTTGTTTCACAGACGGAGGTAATATAATTTTGTAAGTTTCTCCTTGGGCACCACACGCCTTTATTGTGAATTTATACTTTTTGTTGCATTTAACAGTCAATATCTTAGTCATACTATGTGGGGTCAGGAATATTTTCCCTGTATTTATCTATCTATCACTGAATCTTTCATTAATTTATATAATTTTGAATCTTTATTCAGTATTTCTAACCAAATATTTATTGGTCTTCCTCCAATTTTTTTGATTTTACCTTATTAATTAATTATCCTTTCCTTACGAATTTTTTGATGCTTTTATTTGACCATCCCTGTTATTGGTATCACCTATGTGCAAATTTATGATAAATATTGATATTTACATTTTTATCATGTAGTTCTTTTCTTCACTTTTTACAGGTTGTTACATACATCTTTGTTTTCCTCTTTTAGGATTTAGATGTCAAGACCTTTGTAACAAGCTCCTCGTTCTTCCATGATACTTTGTTAGTTTTAGGCATTCATTGTTTGTCCACTGCTAGCATTCATTTTAATGTAGCATTATTAGAGCTTTATACAGAATTCTGATATATGTACCTTGCATCATAGGAATTGACCAGCATTTCTTCGGCAATTACTTCTAATGTAAGAGATTATGGATCTGGTGCCAAAATAAAAAAATTATTGCCCAGCAAGGGTTATGCACCAAGTTTTTGTTATGGTCCTGAGACTGGCGTAGAAGCCATGGATAACTCTAGGACGAATGCTTCTGATTGCCTTCATGAATCTGGTGCTAATGTTCACCAACCTCTGTCAATACATTTAGGATATGATCGTAGATACAACAGTTATTGGCTTTTCCTTGGACCATGTAACTCCAAAGACCCAGGCCACAGGAGAATCTACATTGAATCTTCTGAAGATGGTCATTGGGAAATGATTGATACTGAGCAGGTATTTTTACACTCCAGAGCACAATTTAATTTCATTTTTCAGGAACACAGTTTCAGTTATTTCACTTGCCCTATGGAAATAACATTAGATGCCTTCTGATCTGAACCATACGGCAGGGTTTGTCGTCCTTGTTATCAGTTCTTGATCATAGGGGAACACGAGAAGCCCATCTTCTTGCATCTTTGGAGAAGCGGAAGACATTTCTTTTTGATGCTATGAATGAGTGCACGTATGAAATTCCAGAAAGCAGTCTTTCTAGAGCATCTGATTCATGTGATACTGACGTTATTAGTGGTGATGGTTCTTCACCTGTGTCTGATGTAGACAACAATATAATCTTTGAGGAGGCTACATACGGTTGCACACCTGCCGTGAGATGTCAACTTGGGAAGAGATGTGAAGAGAAAAAACTGAAATGGGAGGAGTCGCTGGCATTTGATAAATGGATTTGGCACTCATTTTATGGTAGTCTGAATGCTGTAAAACATAGTAGATCTTTTCCTGAGTCACTCACTCATTGTGAGATATGTCATGATCTATACTGGAGAGGCGAAAAACATTGCAGGAAATGTCATGCAACATTTGAATTAGATTTTGATCTTGAAGAACGGTATGCTGTTCATGTGGCAACTTGCAGAAATTGTAGAAATCAGCGAGTTTTATCTTCACAGCTTCAGACACTTAAAGCAGCAATTCATGCGATTGAGGTGATTTATTAGCTTGCTGAAGCCTGTCTTTTTTTTTTTTCACTTTCATGAGTCTGTTTAGAACTTTTTATCTGGGATTATCTTTTCTTAAAAGGTCACATTATTTTTTCGATAATGAAGCATGTCATTAATGTTATAGGCCCCTGACAGCAGTTCAGGATAAAAAGATGTTTCTCTATGCTGTTTAAGTCAATTGATTGTGTAATTAGTAGGCAGCTTTTGCTTAGGAACCACACATTACACCTGCATCTACTCAACTGAGAATAATGGTTTAATACTGGTTTATTTATGCATATAGTCTGACGAGAATCATTTTGTCTTAAAATTTTTTTACATGTGTATGGGTCATACTTAAAAATTAATATATATTTTTTAAGTTAGAAACTTGCACTCCCCGTTAACAGCCTTCTACTATTTTCAAATGGAAGTTTTTAGTAATATTTTTATTACTGTTTCTTCAAAACCTGAAATGCTTCATATTATTTTTTTCTCTTCGAACATTTCAACTTTTAAGCTTTTTCCATAAATCTAACCGTGGATCAAGCATCATTTTTGTCATATATAGCTTCATTTCACAGTCACATGAACTCAAAAAGTCAGTGAAGGGAAACTAAACGGTTCTTTACTCTGTGTCTCTATTCCTCTATCTGGTTCTTGCCATTTGTAAAGAGCATTTGTGTTTTGTGTGGGGGGATAAATATGACCTAGTTGAGTAAAATTTTTAATTGTAATTTTGATCACATGTATAGGTGTCATCATGAAATCAAATTCCGAACTATATTGTATTTTTTTAAGTCTAAAGTTCAGCATAACTAAAGTTTTAAAATATGTGGTATAAATAGGCCTAATTACATTTTTTGAAATTATTAAAGCAGATTTGTGTAACTAAGTCATGAAGGGCCTTTTCAAGAAGAAGTTTAATATTATTGACACCATGTTTGTTGGATAGTTATTCTTATCATAGTTTATTACTGTTCAATTTTCTTATTTATCAAAAATTGGCATTTTCTGCCTTGTTGTTTGATTAAATGTGTTTTAAGTAGTTTGATTTTTTCTCTAGATTTCTATACCAAATAAAGCACTATTGGATACTTGGACAAAATCATCTCACAAGCTATGGGGAAAACGACTTAGACGAGCATCATCATTAGCTGAACTTTTTCAGGTGCCATGGTTATCTGATTATTTTTATCATATAGATGTGCGAAGTTCATTTTTTTTATTTTTTGTACATAATATCCTTCATTATCACCTTCCTATGGGTTTAGTGCTTTCTAGTTAATATATTATTTTATAATTTTATGGTGCCCTCTAGTTTTTAATCATTGAATATGTAAACAGAAATTGTCTAAAGAACCAAAGCTTGGCAATATGTCTAATAAAACTTTAAACAAGAACATAATTTTCATTGATTGAGTAAATACCTGCTTTAACTATTAAACTTATATAAATTTAATATTGAGAAAATTCTTTATTTTAGCATTTATTCTTCATTTAGCTTCTTTGTTTACTTACAAATTTATTATTAATTGGGGTTATCATTTTAAATACAATAAATGTATTGGTTGTTAGACTTATATATATAGAGAGGGCTTAGTCTTATATTGCTTGAGTTGATTTTCTTGTTACCGCTTGCATTGTCCTTGTTAATGAATCATTCTAGTTTCACTTTTTTTGTTTTAACATGGTATTAGAGCATAAGCGGGAGTTTGTGCCACCTGGAATTCATTGAAAAAAACTTTTTCCAGGAACAGACCCTAAGACTTGAGTTAAATGTGTGTCCAGGAGTTTGTGCCACCTGGTTGTCTGAACTTTTTATTTCCATTTTTGAATTTTCACTCTGCACTAACAGACCCTAAGACTTGAGTTAAATGTGTGATAAATTTGAGTACGGAGAAAACCCCTAGCCATTGTCACCCTCTTACTCACCTTAAAACGAGCTACCATTGTTCACCTATAGTTGGCCACCCCTCCCTCTTTTCCCCCCCAACCATAGCATAGTGATGCCACTACCCTAAGGACCATCTTTAAACTTGTCACAACCATCGCAGTTATTGAAGCACCCGTGCTTGTAGACCTAACTCATCTTTGCTACCCTGCTTCTCCATCACCACCACTTAGGGGGCCTTTATAGTCGGTTCTTGAGTTGCATCCTTTGTCTAGCGTTGTTAATGCCATCATAATTGTGTCATGTTGCCAACACTGCCATCACCTCTAGTTGTTGCAAGATGCTCTTGTTGCTTGTGCTGCCATCTTTACCACATTGGCCACCACCTCCATTTATGCAAGCTACTATCTCACTCCTTGCTCTGCTACCAATGCCATTCTTTGACCCACTATCAAACTCAGTAGTGTTTTTGGAGGAGAAATGGTGAATCAAAGACATTAAAAAGGAAAGATAAAAAGGGACGGTGAGAGGAGCATGTGAGCTTAGAAAAGGGGACATATGGGAGAGAAATAAAGGAAAGAGAAAAGGCTATAAGAGAGTGCAGGGAGAGAAATAGGAAGGAGGGAGAAAAGCGTGTAAAAATTGTGGAAAAAAATATTTCGCAAACGGTTCTGATGATAGATTACATTTATCTATTTATCTTTACATCCGTGGCATTTGCCTATCTATTTTATTGTTTTAGATTCTATCATTTGGTAGTTAATTTACTACTGTTTGAGATATAATTTTTCATAGGTTTATTTTAAATTATTCTTGCTGCTACAAGTTCCATTATAGCAACTCTGCTACTTTCTTTTGCTGTGATTACTACTTCAATCGATTTGATGTTTTTCTATGTATTTGTTGTTTTCAACTGTTTAATTTTGTTGGGTTGTTATTGACCTTACACTTTTATTTTGTCATCTGTTGTACAGGTAGTTGCAGATTTTGTTGGTGCCATTAAAGAAGAATGGCTGTATGAATGTTGTTCCACATCAAGTTCTAATACCGTTGGTGATGATATCGTGGTGTTCTTTCATTCTATGCCACAAACATCATCTGCAGTTGCACTGTGGATTGCGAAGTTGGATATTCAGATTGCTCGAAATTTTGGAAGGGCTAAATATGACAAAGCACATTGACAAAAATCTTAACTAAATTGTATGTATCACCTCATTAAAATTTATTATGTCATCCTTGCATTATATGTATTTTATTCTGATGGTTCGTTGATAGATGTTTTAACTTTGAAGATTTATTGGAAGAAATTAAATTTTGTTATATGTTTATTTGCAACAATTAGGAAGGTTTTCTGATTTTAAACATGTTATTTATTATTTGTCATTGATGAGATGGTACATACTACTGTATTACTTTTTTTTTGGAATTGGACTATATAATGAATTCTCTTTCTTACAAATGTAATGAATTCTGCATTGTGCCTTGAATGTTTCTGTAGGATTCAGTCTTTGTTGGTTGAGGTACAGTTGTCTTGTTCCTTAATATAGTTGTTTGGGAAGTAAATATAAGGGGTTTAATTGAGCTCAATTGATTGAATTGTGGTTCACGAGGCAAATTGGTTAGTTTTTGCTTGAAAGTTTGGTTTACAAAGCTTCAATGAGGTGATACTGCATTAGCATGGTATTTATACTCACTAATGGCATGTGGGTATTGGTGAAGATTGATAAATCCCTGTCATTGTGTGGAATCAAAGTGGATGACATTTGACTCGAACAAGGCATTTGTACAATTGGTTGTCTTCCACTCCAGCTTCACAGCAACCATACAATAACGAAAGGATCCATGCCAGTGAGTTCTTGGATCTTGTTGGGATGTTTGGAGCGATTGGCCTGGTTGTCCTTCGGAGAAATGATGACTCCCTCTATGCTAACGACATGAGAAACTTGACTAGGTTGTTGATTTCAATTCAAGCAGATGGAGTGTGACAAGGGTGCTGTCTAGTTGGCAGCTACGTCATGCATGACAGTGAGTGTCAATCACTTAAGTGTGCTTGCGTCTCAAGAAATCATAATGGTTGTAATTGGGTGCCAATCTGATCAGTTGCTGCAATCAGGATGCTTGGTTGATTGCGCAAGTCATGTTGTTGGTGGTTGATTTGACTAGCCACCCTACATCAATGTAAAATATAAAGAAATGATTTCACCTGAAATAAAGTTGGAGTTGCATATGTTGAAGATAAAAAGGGAATTATCTTATATCTAGTTTTGTATTACAAATATTGAAATTGACAAGCTAGTTTTGTGCTAAATTTCTCAGTAATTATTTTTCATTAAATTGTCTCCATGCTTCATTGGGCTACCTTAAGGTGTTTTTGTGAGTTGCTACGTTGAAATTGCCTTTTGCGTTGATAATCATGATTTCTACTTCACCTTCATCAGTTATGTCATCTTCATAACATGTACTAAGATATTTCTCCTTGATTTTTCAGTTAATTTATCCATTGTCAAGGCAATAATAAATAGTTTGGTATGCCCTTTTAAGTTGAAATTACCAAAATTTAAGGTCAACAAGAACAATAATTATTGCCTAAATTTAAATAATTATTGGTTGTGTCTTGTGTTGGGTGGTTATCTCTGATGTCACCAATTCATTTCTATAATTTCAATGTTTAGCTTTCCATAAAATAGGGAGAAGTATTTTTTTGGGTAGGTTTTACTTTTCTGTGGTGGATAACATTAAGTTTTAAGGTTTGAGGAACAACTTCTGGTTCCATTGTTAAGGTGTGAAGAAGTTGCTGTCTGTTAAAAATTGCACATATAAAATGAAATGATTTCGTGTCCAAGTGGTTACCACTGCCAATCATGTAAACGCATGGATGACTTGGTATTTCTTAAATGGTTTCATTCGCACATCTTGTACTGCCCAATCTATGTACAAGAGCACAATATTTATTTTTCCTAACATAGTAGCATTAGAAAGTTATAAAAATAATTGATTTCTATTTCTAGCCTTAGAGAGTTGTAAATTTTTTTGAGGTGGTTCTCTAGGTTCCCATATGTGAATTGGTTGTCTGGGTTACTCATTCAAACAATTTTTAGTATATATGTTTTGACCGAATATTACTGAATAGTGTTGAATATACAATCATATGTATTACTGAAATATATACATATCGGTATCGTTATACTTTGTATTTGATGTTATTATAGGATTATTTGTGGATTTTAATATTATTTAGGAAAAAATACAGCTGGAATGGTACATAATTACTTTACATGCATAAAAATGAAAAATATTTAAATGGATGCCTATGCACCTTGAAAAGTATGGATCATCTAAAATAAGTTGCACAAGCCATAGAAGCCAGTTTTTCACCTGTAAGAAAAAGATGGGTAGATGAGTAGTTATTGTCGCTTATGTGGACGAGTGACTTTCTTGTGTTTTTTTGTTAACGTTTTCACCTTTTGTTTTAATTTTTTTTTTCTTTTTTTCCTTAATTATTGTCAATAATACCTGATTGTCATGATCTTTCAGGCATAATGATTCATGGATCAAGGAAACAAGAAGTGGTTGGACGTGTGTTGCATAATTTCTGGTTGCCTCTCAAATGTCTTTACTGGTTCTTTCATCCTGCATGGCAAGGTTTCCTTTTTATAACCACCACCATCGTTGTGCTTAGAATATGCTAATTGCAGATTCTTTGCTGTGTACATCAATTTTGTTTGTTGTACATCAATAAAATATCCATAATAACGAATGCGATGTAATTTTGTCATTTGATAATGCCCATTTTATGCTGGCATACTGGAAAATGCTCCTTCAGTTGAAAAGTTACTATCAAATATCTAAAAAGGCAGTTTTTGAATTTTTGGTATTTTTGCATGAGATATTTTGAGCTTAAAATGACACCAACACATCATTGTAAAGTCATCCGTTTTCCTTTTTATCCTTAACTAGTCATCAAAATTACAAGTAAACTATCAAAAAAATTGAATCGTATGTAATCATTGACAGATTTTAAATTTATGTATTTCTTGTGGAATAATATTTCTTGAACAATATTTTTTGTGGTCTTATGATATTGCTGTTCTTGTAGGTTCCTTCAAATCCGCCAGTGGGACTAATGTTTTTTTTTGGTTGTAGCTTTCTTTAAAATATTTGTTGACATTGATTTCATAAGCTGCATGTTTTCTCCAGTACAACCTCATTTCATTCTTATATGTGACAAGCACTTCTATGCCCTACACGTAACTCAATTACCTTCAGCTTAAAAATGCTAGCTTATTTTAGACTGCCAGTTTCAGTTCAGTAGCTTTAGTGGAACACAGGTGGTCATCAATCATGATCCAATAATATCAAAGGCTATCCCGGTATTTCGTTGTGGATAGAAGCTCAATGGCTCATCCAAAGTGAAAACCATACCGATGAAGTGTCGATGTAATGGCATTCATTTGATCTCTTAAACATTCACCCTTTCCTATTGAAACTTGTGCTCTACTTCTATTGCCATCTTGAAATTTCTAGTTTCAGTTGCATTTGTCTTTATTTTATTTCATTTCCAGATGCCAAATTAATATCCTGGTTCGGATCATCTAGACTATTATCTAATTTTTTCCTGGTTTGGAAGTAAAGCATTCTCTTGTTATTCATGTTTCAAATGTTTTTGTCATATGGATTGTGTGATTCATGTTTTTTCATGTGATAATCTTGATTAGATTCTAGTTTAATGAAATTTTCTCTAGTTTTCAAAAGAAAAAATCATATTCCATGTCTCTATTATTACGTTCTATGCTCAACAGAAAACTTCGTTTGCGCTAACCTTCTTGTTCCTCAGGTTGATACTCGGCTTCAAGTCCTAAATCATCCTTGATGCTGAACGTTACAGTCTTGAAATCAACCATCGAAAGAAGAAATTCCAACGCATGCACTCTAATTTGCTTTTACATGGGCGTCTTTAGATACTAGCCTTTTTTGGAAAATTTTTACTTTGAGATAATTCTATTACATCTGTGGAGTTTCAAACCTAAGGTCATAAATTTAGTGAATGACTCTTCAACCACTAGGATATCACTTTTAGTGGTATTAGATACCTCTAGCAAGAAATTCTTTTTGGTGTCGGCTCCATCTAATTAGCATTTCTCATATTTGCTTCCAACAATGTTTTGATTTTGCTTCTTGGATCTTTAGGGTTTCGTTTAGGAAGAAGGCTTGCTGAGTTTTTTATTGTGGTTAAATATTTTAACAAATGATGTAATGAAAATCAATTTTTTTATTATAGCTGTTAGATTGGAAATAGAAAGCAATTTTAGGAGGGTTTGTGTTAATGGAATTGATGAGAATTAAATTTTATCTAATTTGAGTTTGTGTTAATGGAATTTAGGAGGGTTTGTGTTCATTGACAGTTTTTTTTTTTGTTGATGGAATTCAATTCTTTTACAAAAAAGGTGGTTTAGAATTCAATTTTGATATCTTTTATTGTGAATTGAGTGGAATCTTTTTTCTTGTCTCATTTTTTAGGATATTCTGTGATATTTGTATCTTTTAAAAAGACAATAAGTCAATAGTTAAAATTTTAAAATAGATTAATTTTTTATTATTTTTAAAATAAAAAATAAATTTAATTTTGTCTAATTACGTTATATACATAAATGCTATAATTTTAAATTTTGTTTAATTTTATAAGGTTCACAAATATTTCTTTATTGAATTTAATTTTGAATAGAAAATAAATTTTTAATAATTTATTTTTATTTAATTTTTGTACGTACAAATTTATCCTTTATTACTTTAGGAATTTAAGAAAGTAGTAATATCGAATTTAAAAACAATGCTTTGGATAAGTTGAAATCAGTGAAATTTGGGAAATGGAAATAGAAAAGGAAAAGGAAAATTAAGTAATGATAAAATTTTAAAGGTTATTTATGTACACGGTAGAAATTTTAGAAATTAATTTAAAGAAAATTTATAAATATTTTGTATTTTAAAAAGTAAAACAAAATTTCATTTTAATTTTAATAATAATACATCTATAATGAAGATTTAATTACACTTACTATGATTTATTTTTACAAAATTTAATTTTATTATAATTGTATATATCAATCATATCTATATATCACAAGTTAATTTTTTTAAAACTTACTTGATGGGATTAGGAATTGTATTTTTGTGAGTTCGAGGGTCAAGTGATAGCAATGAAGCGAGGGCAAGGCAATAAAATTTTTGTTAATTATAGAAATTTTTAAAAGTAAAAAATAATAGAAAAAATGTGTTTATAGTGGTAAAAAATTTGAAAACTTTTTTATATTTTTCAAGATACCCAAAGGTCTAAAATTATAGAAATTTTTTTCAAAATTTTCTTTTAAAAGATTTTTGTAAAACACAAAATCCGCCCTCCCTACAAAAGTCGTTTGTATGTGTTATTTACAATGTAATTTTTTTATTATGTACTTTCATGGTGTACGATAATATTTATTAAATAATTTTAATATTTTATTTTAATAAATATTTATTTTATTTAATTTAATTTTACTTTTTGAACAAATACTCTTGAAATAAATGCGTGATATCGAAAATGATTCTGAAAGGAATAAAACATTTACTGCAATTTTTAGCATTGGAGGTAATCGCGCGTGTCCGCTCGCCAGCGTGCTCGTATTCGCACCTCCGTCAATGCGTGCGTGGTCCCGAGATCAACGTATTAATGGCATGAGTTGTAACCGCGGGCCATCACAAATAAATTGTGAGCACTTTTAGGTGTCGTTCTCGGAGGAAATTTTGATTATTCGTTGAGAAAATTTTAGCGAGACAGAGAAAGTTTAGGTAGTATATAAAAAAAAATTTAGTAGTATTTATTTAGAAGAAATTTTGGTGATGTAAATGAAGTTTAGGTAACGTACAGAGGAAATTTTGATAGTGTAATGGAAGTTTTGGTGATTCATAGAGAAAATTTTGATAGTATTTAGGAAATTTCGGTAGTACAGTGGAAGTTTAAGTAGTGCGTAGAGAAAATTTCGGTGGTGTAGAGGAAATTTAGGCGATGTGCAGAGAAAATTTCAATAATATAGAGAAAGTTCTAATGGTTCGTGAAGGAAATTTTGGTGGTGCGTAGATGAAATTTCAGTGGTGTAGAGGAAGTTCAAGCAGTGTGTAGAGGAAATTTAATGGTACAGAGAAAGTTTTAATGATTCGTAGGGGAAATTTCGATGATGTGTAGAAGAAATTTCAATGATACAGAGAAAGTTTAGGTGGAAAAATATTACGAGAACATTCTTTACATTATAAAAAATGACATACCTTTTTATTACAACAAAAGTATTATTTTAAAAATAAATAAGTTAATATTTAATTATTTAAATATTTAAAATAATATTTTACGGTAAAAAAATTTTGATAATAAAAAAAGTGAATTTGAGAATGTAAATGTTTGAGAGTACTTCTAAAAGGTAAATGTGAAAAAAGAACATAAATTATTTAATAAATAATATTATAAAATATTACGATAAATATAATTGTATATCAACAAACATGCACACATGGTCTCACTTTCTAACAAATATAAATATACTTCTAAATTGACAAGTGTATTGACAATGACACATTTTTTAGGGATAAATAAAAATAAATAATATTAAAAGCAGCACGGAAGCATTTAATATTTTTTAAAAGGTGTGTTTGGTCTTATTTGTTTAAAAGATTATTACTGTATATTTTTATTTTGTATTATATATTTTAACTTTGTATAATAATATTTATCAAATATATATAATATTTTATATTAAAAATATTATATCAAAAATTTATATCGTAAATCATATAATTTTTTTTAAAATTGAACTGCACTTCCCTTCGTCACTTGAACAAGCACATCTAGTGGTGGAAATAAGTACAGTAAGGTTGACATTGATGTTGTTTGTTTGTAAGGTAAATTGAAATAAGGTAAGAAATTTTACGATTTACGATGTAAGTATTTTAATATAATGTTAAAATTATTTGGTACATATTATTACGATACATAAAGAAAAATATAGGTACATAGTAAAAAATGTTTAGACAAATATGGTCAATATTGTAGAAAGTACATAATTCATAAGGTAAGTATTTTAATATAATTTTTAATATTAAATATTAAAGTTATTTGATAAATATTATTATAAAATATTACAATGTATAGTAAAAAAAAGAAGATACATAGGTCTTATTTGGTTAAGAGTTTTTTACTATGTACATCAATTTTTCATTATGCACTACAATAACATTATTAAATAACTTTAACATTTTATATTAAAATTATAAAATTATATAATTTCTTAAAAAATAATTTTACTTTTACAACAAATACACCTAGTAAATAACCTACAAACAAACAAACTAAGGCATTATTTGTCAGGATGTTTTAGTAGAATTTTATGATTTTTGAAAAAGTGTAGTGATTTATGATAAAAATATAATAATTTTATTTTTTTTAAAGTGGTAATAAATAATAAATAAAATAAGTAAAAAATATAATATTTATTATAATAATATTAAGATAATATTTTTTCAAAAATTAATAAAATATGTAATATAATAATAAATAATATTTATTATATTAACGTGATGATAATATTTTTTTTTAAAATATTATAATAATAAAAATATAAAAAATTATTTAATAAATAATATTATATGATATTAAAATATATAATAATAAAAATAATTATACAGTGATAAATACATTGAGAAACGATGCCTAAAAAGAATAAGCATTTAATGATCGTAGTTTTGAATGAGAATAAATACCATCGATTCCGTGCCACGGCTCGCGCATTACGAAGTGACGCGACCACGACGACAGCGGAGGCGGCCGTGCCTGCTGATCCGTCGGCGCCGACGACGCGCTCTCGTGCCCTTCCTTCTTCGCCTCCGGTCAGAGCAGCGGCGCCCCAAGGCCTCGCTGATCAGCACAGCCCTAAGGCCCACAGTCCTCACACGACCGTGCGATGGGGACCCACGCCGCCGACGCCGAATCGGGTGCCGCGTCCTCGCTGATGGCGGACCTCCTGCGAGAGGCCGGGGGCTGCGCCGTCATAGACGGAGGGCTCGCCACTGAGCTCGAGAACAACGGCGCCGATCTCAACGACCCCCTGTGGAGCGCCAAATGCCTCTTCGGTTCTCCTCACCTCCTCCGCAAGGTAATCTTCCCGTCCAACCTCACCTCGCCTCCTTTCTTTCACTTAGCTGCTTTAAACGGGAATGGCGTGTGTATTCAGCCTCCCTGACTGGGGTTTTCTTCCCTGTTTGGATCCCTGACCTCATCTTCCTTCCTTTTTTGTAAATAATTGTATCATGCGTGCACATTCCTTTCTTTGAGTAGCTTGATGGAAATTATATTCATAATATTGGACTTGATGTTGGAAGCTAGTAAACCAGCTTCGATTCTTTTTCAAGAGGGCATGCTCCTCTCCCTTATTTGCACGAATTTTCCCATTTTTCCTAGCAAAAAATTACATCCAATTACATCCCTGGATCAAGACCATTTGTACTGAAAATAAAAAATGGTCATTCAAATGAATTGGAATTGAATGTCTTTTTGAATTGCACTTATAAAGTGTCATAATGGAATTTCAGATTCTTAAAATTGTATATGTTATTACAGTGCATACAACCCTACTTACTCTTTAGTCCAAAGCATTCATCATGCGTAAAAAATAAACATTGTGACAATTTCACATGGGTAAAGTACTTATTTATTATCACTCGTTGCTAGAAGGCATATAGATGTATGAATATAGTATATGCCTATATTCTTGTCACACCATCCACATACTTTTCCCCTGATATTTTAATATCCAGTTTAGAAGAAATTTCTTCAATCGTAGATACTGGTAATTGCAAATCATATCCCATATTCAAAAGATGTCATGATTATGAGATCAATCCCCTTTCATGGTGGTTATATGAAACTTGAAATCGTTAGCAATTAATAAGATAGAAAATTATCAGTTTATCACTAGGGCTTACATTCATAATATTTCATGACTCTTTCTTCCATTCATTGGTAACAATATAAAATTTAAATTTAAAACTTTCCTTTTGGGATTGAGAAGAAGCCAACTAGTTCAATGACTCTATTAAAATATTGCAAAATGCTTATACCATGCAACTATAAAATGCCAAGCTTATGCTCAAGATTTATGACCTAGTTATGCTAAGAGTGGGTTGCACTATAGCATTCTAGTATATACGTGCACCTACGTATATGCGTATAATAACTACCTATCTTTTTTAATGATGTGCATTAGGTGTGCTAGTGTAACACTTTTTGTACTATTCATGCACATATCATCATGTTTGCGTCATTGTTTAGGTCCATCTGGATTATCTTGAAGCAGGTGCAAATATATTGATCACATCGTCATACCAGGTAACACATTTTAGTTTTCGTTCATCAACTTAACTTGGTAAGTCATGAAATTCTCATATATTGTTATATGTGCTATATGTTTGACAGGCTACCATCCAAGGGTTTCAGTCAAGAGGTTTTTCTACAGAACAAAGTGAAGCCTTGTTGCAGAAAAGTGTTGAAATTGCTTGTGAAGCACGCAGTATTTTCCAGGAAAGAAATGCACATGTTGCTGCTAAAAATGGCAATCAAGCAGATGCTAGAAAGCACCCAGTGTTAGTTGCTGCTTCTATTGGAGGCTATGGAGCATACCTAGCCGATGGTTCTGAATATAGGTGTTCCCTGTATTTTATTTTTCACAATTTTTTTAATCACCTTGAACATACATGTTGGGTAAATGTATGATTTGCTTTTATCTAACGCAAGTTATTGTTGACTTCTTCAAGTGGAGACTATGGTGAATCAATGAATCTAGAAGCATTGAAAACCTTTCATCGAAGGAGAATTCAGGTTCTTGCTAAATCTGGTGCTGACTTAATTGCTTTTGAAACAATCCCAAACAAGCTAGAATGTCAGGTAAAGTTTTGCTTTTTTTCTGCTTTGACTTTTTGAAATTTATTCACACCTAACTGGTACTTGTGCTTCCATGTTTATATTTCCGTATATAAGAATGAATACTGTTTCCTAAACCTACTTAATTTTCAAATCAAATATAGTGTAACTATGACATTTTAAAGTATAAAATATGACTAGGTAGAGTTTTATGTAGCAAACATAATACTTTTCTTTTGAGATAAAAATGGTGGATCTCATTTGTGCAAATAAGATGCATCCAAGGTGCTAGGCGTATTATCGAAAGGGTAAAGTCCCATTGAAAGAAATTCAGGAAAAATTACAGATTAAACTTCACCCAAAAAAAGTAGAACTTCATCAACAAGACGATTTCCTTCATGCACACACTAGATTGCTCGAAAATAACAGCATTCCTGTGAAGCCAAATAATCCAGCACCCAGCATGCAACAGCTGTGAGTTTCCCTTTTGTGAATTGTATCACTATAGTGAGGAGGCCCATCTAATCTACTTCTTGAGTTCCAGGGTGGATGACTAGTTACGGAAGAGGAGGCTTCACGTTTCTATCAATATCACATCAGAAAAAAAAGGTGGGGGATCATCTTATCCTCCCTTGCAAAAAACTAACACTTTTTTTTAGTTCCCTCAAGCTAGCTTGAAAGGCATGTGTGAGCAGCCTACCATTGAGTAAGAGCCACATGATGTATCTGATTTTGAGTGGGGACTTTGTTTTCCACACCATTTTTGCAAAGCCCTGATAATCAGGTTGCACCCTTTGTAACAACTTTCCACCAAGAAGCAACCTGAGCTCTCTGTGGTCGACATCATCCATCCTCCTTGTCTCTATTATAAGCTTACATTCAGCAGGTTAGTCAGCAGTTGGGTTGGATCATGCCCCTTGCACCTCCCAGTCTTGCATGTGTTAGTACTCTCACGTGTCAGTACTACTAACCAAGGCTTATCGAAATAAATGGGTGGGGAAAGATGACCTTAAATGTGTATTTTGTGAAAAAGATGTGGAAACTGCCAGCCACTTGTTCCTACTTTCAACTTGTTCTGTGACCAGAAGAGCATGGATGAAATGCTTCCCAACTGAGATGGCAAGCAGTGACAGTGGCAAGGGCCTTGTAGAACTATGAAGTGAAATCATTGACTCAAAGGAAAAGTGGACACCACAGCAGCACAAAGCTATGCAATGTCTGCATGCAGGTTTATGGACAATCTGGTAGCATCAGAACGATGTCATTTTCAACAGGAAGAAACCCAGCTTGTCAGAGTTCTTCATGCATGTGGATCTCATTCCCTCCACGGTGACATTAATTTCTATTTCAAAAAAAATGAAGCTTCAACCACCAAACAACAATCTGAACTGAAACTTAGCTGTTCACTACCCCCATGGAATGGCAATCGCAGACTGAAGTGCAATTCATAATGACGGAACTCCCTTTGAGCCCTTTCAAGTTTAATGATTCTGGTATCAGTATCCATTTTGTTTCTTATACCATGCTCTGGCTAGGAAAGCTCATCAAAAACTGACATAATTACTCTTTTCCGAGCCAATCGAGATCATTTTATCTAAGGTCTGGCATGAGGTATTAATGCCCCAACTGTTTATCTTTAAAGTCATGTTCATTTTGGTTTGGCAAGTTTTTATAGCTGATTATCAGTCTAGCACCGGCCCTCCTTTGTTTGGGCTTGAGACTATGCAGGGATACCCTCTTTAGGCCAAGTTGCTTGTCTTAACCTCAGATAAAAATGCTTGATATGCAACAATCGAGAATGGTTTTTGTATACCAAATTGCCACATGTTTGACTTCATGCACGTATGTTGTTTTCATAATGGAAGGTGTTTTGACAAATAAATTTATTTTTGTTTGTCCCTTTTGTATATTGTCATATGTTTTTCTGTGGTTGTAAGACCCCTGGGATTTATTGCTAAAGTTGGGCCAAACAACAATCTTCATAGAAGATAGATGATATTACATCAGTCATCTCTCTCAATCACTCTTCAACAAGTGTTAATTCTATGCTTGGGGCTACTCACTTCTTTTGGATTCTTTTTGGCAATTTTTAAATCCAGTTATGATTGGGATTTTGCAGGCATATGTAGAGCTTCTCGAGGAAGACAACATTGAAATTCCAGCTTGGGTTTCATTTAATTCTAAAGATGGAATCAATGTGGTCAGTGGAGATTCTCTGCTTGAATGCACTTCAATTGCCGATTCATGCAGGAAGGTAGTTGCGGTAGGAATCAATTGTACCCCTCCTAGATTCATTGATGGGTTATTGCCATCCATTCAGAAGGTATGTTGATCCTACTTTTGAGAACTATCAGATGGATCTTGTGCCATGTAGTCATGATGTCTGCACGGATCTTTCATAATCGTTAAATTTTCTGAACCTTTTTTAAAGATCTATATTAGTTATTTGGATAGGGAATGTGTCTGCCCAAGGTTCACCAGTCTACTAATGTCAACTCATATTTTGTTTTTTGCTTTATTCATCTTTAATCATTGTTGTTGTACTCATATGATATTTAAATATGTATGAACCATATGCCTTGAGACGAGGCCTACAGAATCAGGTGGTGGCAGCATGGAATTTAACTTCAATTTCACGTTGGAATTTGGTTTGATCGGAAAAGAAAACATGTACAACTAGGTGAAAATGTCGGTGGAAGTTTTGTTAAGTCACAAAATGCCATGAAAAATTACAAAAAACTATGAATTTCAATATTAAATCTTAAGACAAGTTTACGTAATCCATAATACACATCTTGGAGTAATTAAAATGATTTTTTTGGTATCTATGACCTTAAAAGTACAATATACTATGAAACTAGAGTGTAAGAGTAGCAGACTTTTTTTAAAATATATTAATAATGTTGCTAATAATGAAAGAAATGCTGATCTCATCTAACCTCAATACCATGTGAAATGCTTCATTTGCTCAAAATCCCTTTGTTCCTATTATTTTTGCAAAGTATTGTCAAAAAGGTTCTATTCACATCTGACTTTCTCTCAAATACATGTAAAAATTGGTTCATCTAAAATAGATGAAGTATCAACCTCTCAAGCAATGATTAAAGTGTGCATTATTGCATAATATGAGAATAAAAAATGAAATATACTAAAAAAAGGAGCCCTTCCTGCGGATTTCCAATCAGCACTTGTGTTTAATGTTGCTTAGTAGCTTAGTTTCTTTCATTTTATAATGGTTATGTTCATATAATAAATCTTTGTCTTGCCCAAATTCTCAGGTAACCACAAAGCCAATTTTGGTATATCCAAATAGTGGAGAGAGATATGATCCGGTCAAGAAGGAATGGGTGGTGAGTTTACCTTGAGTTTCTTTGGGAAAGTTTTTTACATTTTTTTTATTTGCATAGTGGTTTGCATCTGCATCATAGGCTTTTGTGAGCATGTGTATGGTGTTTAGTCGAACTACATCGGTCCAGACTCAGTGCCTTGGTCTCTTATCATGTCTGTGCTGTAAAAAATAAAATCAGCAACAAAAAGTTCAAAAAAACCTTAGTGAAACGTTTTAATCGACTGAATTTTTTTAAAAAAGAAACAAAAGAGCATACGAAAAAAATAGTGAGCGTTCGTATAAAGATTGCTGTGAATAGTTGGTTTACATTTATCATTACAAATTTGTTGGAATATAAAATTGATAAAATAGGGATTGTGTTTAAATATTAAAAAATTCTATTGTACTCATACTTTATATTGTAAAACAACCTATACCAATTAATAGTTACAAGTATTTTTTTAAATCTATCTATTTAGAAGTTGATCAAAATTTAGAAGCTTTGATGCCTTGTGGATACCGTAGACACCCTCAAATATCTTGTTGCATTTGTGCAACTGAGACTTCAGAATTTTTTCTGGGGGCGTGTATAGAGACATTTCTAGGTCAATTGGTTACGGGTCTGTTTTTTTTACCATGGAGATTTACAATCTATACTTGCCAGACAGGATGTCAAACCAGTTTAAGGATGGTTTGGTAATAAGATACCAAATAGAGTTAAATTTCATGATAAATTATGAAATAGAAACTTGTATATAAAGATTTGGACAGTAATAGTAACGCACAAGAGTTTGCACAAAGTTAGAGTTGAAACTAAAAAATTGTTACTAAACAACCGCTAAAATCCAATTGAAGTTTTTCTTGTCCCCCTCCCACATGAGGACTTTTTTAAAGCTTTTATGGTCCAGATTCATATAATCTAGCAGCCAATAATCTCTGTGAACAAATAGACCTTATGTCCTTATATTTAAAACGTTTGTCGTTCTTTTTTCAATCAATAACCCTACTTGGTTTTCCATTTTACAGCCGTCAACTGGGGTTTCAGACGAAGGTTTTGTTCCGTACGTCTGCAAGTGGCGTGAAGCAGGCGCATCTCTTATTGGTGGCTGTTGCGGGACAACTCCCAACACCATCAAAGCAATACGAAGGGCTCTGGACAGGAAACGTGTTTCTCCCCAAAACATCAACTAACTCCAGCAAAGTTGTCGGCATGCCCTGATTGCACTGTGAGAGACTGATCTAGGATGCAGATGTGATCATCACTTTCAGTCATGGAAATGCATGATGTCCTATTGGTTTGAATAAAAAGGCTCTTCCTCCGAACCTTGTTGGTAACAGCCTATAGGTTTCGTTATTATTATAGTGAAAATAGTTTGTGTAGTAAAATGTCAATTCTATATAAATTTTTATATATCATTATTATTATATAAATTTTTATTATATTATTTTTTTACCGTAGAGTTTAATTCTATTTATTTCATTACACTCAATTTTAACTCTTAAATTTAATTTTACAGTAGGTTGAGTTAAAAATAAATGATGTCATAGTTTAGTTTTGGTTCCTTCTTGAAAAGTTATCATTGACGTCCTTCTTCTATTAACCCTAAAATCATGTCAGCCTCTCGGTTCCTGAGCCTTCTTCTCGTCAAAAATTGACTTTTGGAGCGTGGAATAGGGGCCGGAGTCTTCTTCCTTTGGTGGTAAAAAAATTGATTTTTTATGAAAATTTTAAATAAATAAATAAATATATATATACTAAATGAAATTGAAATATATACATTTAAATAAAATTTTGCATTTTTATTTCCTTTCTTATCTTATTTTTTATTTTCTTATTTGTCTCTTTTTTCCCTTTCTTATTTTCTCTTGTTTAAAAAATATTGATTTTTTGAAAATTAAAAAATATATATACACTGAACGAAATTGAATATATAAATTTAAATATAATTTTGCATTTTTATTTCCTTTCTTATATTGTTTTTTATTTTCTTCTTTTTTCTTATTTTCTCTTATTAAAAATATTAATTTTTTGAAATTTAAAAAATATATATTAGATGAAATTGAAATATAAATATTTAAATAAAATTTTACATTTTTTATTTCCTTTCTTATTTTCTCTTATATCAATGTAGACTAATGTGATTTGTATTTTCAGAATTAGTCTGAAATTACGTAAAATGATAAAAAATAATAGTTAAAAATTGTCATTTTTTATTTCTTTTACTAATTCTGAAAGTAAAATACTACTTAAAAGTTGACTTTCTCAAATAGCTAGCTTGATTCAGAAAGTGAGTCTTCTTCTCGTCAAAAATTTTAACTTTCCTTTCAGCAAATTCTAAAAGTAGTATAAATGTCTCACTTTTCGTTTTCAAACTTTTCAATGTACACAAGTATTTCTTAAGAGTATCATATAAATTTTAAACCTTGATTTGTTTTTCAAAGATTTCAAACCTAGGATTAACAAAAGATGATAAGTGACTTCCCACCGCCTTGACATAGGATCATCAAAGGTTGTATATTGATAGTTTTGCATGATTTCGTATCATCAAATTGAATCTGAAAATGTACAATTTTTGTATCATTAAACCTTAAATCTTAAATCATTACAAAGATCATGTGCATAATTGACTTTCAGTATAAACAATTAAGGATACTACGGTAGAAGCGTGGATGGCAAGGAACAAGAGAAAGGCAAGGCAAAATGTTTTTGGCAACTTTCACACCATCGATCCCAAATTCATTCATCAAGAGCTACGTTTGAGAAGAGCTTCTTGAACTTTAACTCTACTTTTATATAAATTTTTACGTGTTATTAATATAAATTTTCACCATGTTAATTATTATTTAGTTCAAGTATTGTTTATTTTAGTACTTTTAACTTCAATTTTATTCAACTTTTAAATAAACTAAAGTTCTTCTTAAACGTATCCATGAAAAACGTCTGTTTTGTCAGATTTACCATGAAAGACATCGATCTTTAAAACGTGCATGCTCATGCTTGTATGGAAAATGAAACCCTGCAGCACTTTCTCAAAAGAACAACAAAAACAAAACAAAACCCTCAATTCTCACCTTGAAGAAGGAGAGCCGTAGGCCTGTTGGGTTGGCTTCGCTCTCAATCCCCAGCCATACATGTCCACACCTTGCTCTTGTCGGACCTTCGGAAACCACAGCCTTCTTGTAAAAGAGAGATGAAACGATTCAGGAGAGGGGAAGAAGAAGCGTTGGGATTGAGAGAAGCTGGAAGGTTGACGGGGAGGTGCCATGCCTCTGTGTGGTTATGAAAAAAGAGAGAGGCCAAGTTGCACATCCCAGGGTTGAAATTAAATAGAGGGTGTGGCTTCCATGGTCCTATCCATCTCTGCGTTCAACATTCTGTGACGCACAGTCTTGCGTGCCTTCACCGTCTTCACCTCCTCGTTTACGTGCACGTATGCAAGGACCGTCCATTCTGGAGATCCACTGGAATGGTCTGTTTTTTCATGAATAGTATGTTTTAAGTTCTATTAAGACGGTACAATCGTGAATCTACACAAAATCAAAAAGAAGAAGTTAGAATTACAGACAGAGAGCTAAATGAAAGGTATCTATCGAATTTATTAGACGAGAGATTTCAGTAACAGATCCATCTCTTACGATGAAAGATTCTGTCTAAAAAATAGCAAGAGAAAAAAAAATTATCCCAAGGGAATGGCCTGTTTCAGTGGAGGTTAAGCATATATGTCAATAAGACTGAATTAATTACAATTATATTAGATTAAATTATGGCTTCATTCATAACCCCACTCTCTCACTCCAAGAATAGGAAAAAGTGATTTTCTAGTAAATGATTTTGAGATTGGAGGAGAGAAAAAAATGATTTTAATAATAAATAAAGTAAATTGAAAAATAAGAATATCATCGTAAAAATAAGAATACTTATGAAAACTGAAAGTAAGAAAAGTAAACGATGCTGCTTATGTCATTAATCGACAAGATTTGATTTTTTTGAACCATGTTAGACCACCATCCCGTGAAACCATAAAATATCAATACAACACAGTAAGAAGTGATATGTATGAGCATGTTAGTCAATAATACATCCCTTCTAAAAAACTATATACTAAAAATTAGATAAAATTTTATCTCATTTTTCAAGTATATTAATTCTACAATTTAGCATACTAAAATGAACAATTTGATACAACCCAACACAATCAAATCAAAGTTAATGTTCAAACCCATAAAAGTTTGTGTAAAGTTAAAATTAGAATTCAAGAAACACTTTTCAAAGTAGCCCAAGACCCAACATGAATGCCAACAAATTATGTTTGTTATTAACCATGTCTCCAATTTCTGTCCTAAATTTGTTTGGTGTATTCGTATTACCATTACTAAGGATTTGTGTTTTTAGAAATAATAAAAAATGATGTAAAATTATGAAAAATAATAAGTTAAAATTTTCACAATTTCTTATCATTTTCCACCGTTACCAAAAACACAAACCCCCTCTAAATATTCATTTGCTTTAGGTCAGGTGGTTTTATTCTTTCCTCCCTTTCATACAACCATTCTTCCTTAGAAAATGCAACCTAAGACACAAATTTTCAAAAAGACTTGATCAAAACCAATATGATACCACCTTTCAAATGCCAATGGATTTTTAGTTTTTACCAAACAATTTAAAGATAAAATAGGAAAATGAGCATTCAATCATCTTTATCAATTGCTACTCTAGGATCAAAAGAAAATACAATTTCTCAATGTATAGAATTCACCAAGAAAAAAGAAACTTAAGGAGAGATTTGTATATTTGAAAAGTATGAAAAATCATAAAAAATATGAAAAATTTGACTTATTATTTCATACCATTTCTCATACTTTTTAAATATACAAATCTCCCGAAGATTGGCAGCAGAATAAGGAGTCTACTTTTCGTGTGGAAAGAATAGCTTTTGCCTGACAACACAACATAACCAAGTAACCACCATTCAAAGATAGGGGAAAAAAAAGTACAACTAAAAGAAGATACTAAAAATGGAACTATTCCAGACCTCTTTGTAATGGCTCTTGATTCTAGAAGGAAGTGCTGTGGATCTAATATGCATGCATATTCTTGAAAACATGGTCAAAAAATTGAATGGGACCATCTCTAACAAATGAAAAATCAACATTTAACGAAAATAAAATTTATTGAAAAGTAATCAGCATTATTCTGTAGAAGATTCAAACATAAATCTTGCATGGGAGGACAAGTCAAGAAGAGAATATACATGTGGTACAGGGAAAAAATAATAAAAGCAAACAATGATAGCATACATTCTTATATGTAAATGTGTACTTAAACTTCTAGATAGCTAAAAGTTACAATTTTATACTGTTCAAGCTTTTGCTTCCATCAGTTTCTTTAATATACCTAACCTTCATCCTACAATAGCACCAAAAAATCAAGAGAGACTGAATCACAAATGCTGCTTACCTCAGGAATCCCTTTCCCTTTTATTCTAAATCTTGTTTGTGTTCCTGTCCTTTTGAAAGAGAATGAAAGAGAAACAACAATCTGCTGGGTGAAGTTCACTAAAGAAAATCAACTTAGGGAATGTTTGTGCCGTCCAGGTGCACAAGCACCCCCATTATTTCAACAACAGTTCAAACAATGATGCAGTCATGACTTATTTGAATCTCTTTGGAGATAATTCCCAAAATTTGTTCCAACAATAGTTCAAAATTCTTTTCAAATATAACAATAATTCAAAATAACATATAATTTAGGGAAGATAGATAGCAATTCCTAGACTATCCTATATAAAGCTTCCCCATATTTTGCTCAAAGTTAGGCTGCTAATGAAAGGACTCCATGCAGTATGATTCCTAAATATCTGTGCAAAATAAGAATTTCATGTGATTCACGAACAACCAAGCAACAAGAAGGAAAGATTCCAGTGATGTTAGGCTGCTCATGAAAGGATGCCAACTAGCATCTACAAATGGATAGCTATTTAGAAAATTTAATCATTTTGTTTATTCTGTACCAATGTTAAACATTTAGCTGGGATAGCTATCATATAAGTCATTGCCCAATGGGCAAGTATTATTTTTACACAATTACTGCCATTATATTGCTTTTTCAGAGTTGAAGTAGATTGTACAACAATGATTTTTTTTACCACACCTTTCCATGTGAACCTTGTAACAGAAGATGAAAAGCCGTTCAGATATCATTCTGCACATAAAAATTCTTTAGATTTTACTAGCATGAACTTCCATTTGGGTATTTATTGAAATGGACCCAGAAGGAAATAGAAACTGGCTCCACTAATGCTCCTTGCATGGTTAACTTGAATGTGAAAATCTCATTGGATCAACTGTTTTTTGATAATAATAGTATTTTTAATTGAATTCAAATCAGAATCCCTTTCCTCGTGATGGAGTGGAACACCACAATATTCTTCTGTTAGTTCATTGGATCAATGGCTAGTCAAAGTATCCATTCCCAGTCATGGGATAATATGGAAAAAACAAACAAAAAAAAGACCTATAGATGAATTCCTATGTTCCCGATATAACTTTTTTTGGAAGTCCTTATTCACAAGTGGAAATGCCTACCAAACGGTAGCAAATCTGTATCATGCATTTCAAGGCCATGTTCATGTTAAAGTTTCATTTTGTTTTCGAACTAAGCCAACTTTCATTCAAAAAAATGCAGGTAATACAAGGAAAAATAAACAAATAAAATAGTATAGAGGTTTTGGGTGTTTCTGTACCCTAAAATAGAAGTCCGTCCAGATGTCCATAATAAGATTTGGGTGTTTCCACACTGAAATAGACAACTAGTTCAAACATCCTATCCCTCTCTAGAACCCCCAGAGCGAACACCAAATGCCCAACTCAAACATCAAAAAGAGTTCACACCGCCTACTCTCTTTGAGCTTTGAAGTCTTTAAACTTATCTACTGTCTCGTACTTTGACTTGAGCAAATACACAAATGTATATATTAAGTAGTAATCAATGAAAGGAAGCATTTCATTTTACCTCTACTTATGGAGTTTCTAAAATCACAAATATCTAAATGAACTAGATCCAAGGTTTCTATGTTATTTAAAACTCTTTTTAAAGGTTTTCTAAGGATCTTCGTTTGAACACATATTTTCAAGTTTCTAGTGTTGAGGAATCCTACATTTTGAAATAATCCCAAGAATAATGCACTTGCCAAAGTTTAGTGGCATAACTCACTCAAATAAGCAAAGCAAGAATCAACTTTATTGATGGTAGCCATAAGAAAGTTTTCAGTAACAACTTCATACATCTTCTTGAATTTGAATGCTTTGCAAAAATAAATTTTGTTAAAGGAAACACAATTTTCCTCCCTTGACACTCTATTCAACTCAAGAATCATCAAGATAACTCTCCACCATAAGGTTCTTTGTCATGTCTTTAATGTTCATTAGGGACTGATTTAATTTTTTTTTTAAAAATGTTCATTAAAATTCAAGGTCTTCCTAAAACTAGAGCACCATTTCTCCAATGTCAATGATCATTGATTGCAAGATATTGGTTATCACCATGGTCTCATTTCCACTCATACTGCTTCAAGGTGCCGACAATGAAGACAACAACATGCACTCTTCATCTCAAAAGGAATACCACCAGAGAGCTGATCATCTGCCTCTTGTAGAAGGAAAACTCAGACCCTTTCTTCCCCTTGAAGAACAACAGGCCAAAAGAAGCCCTTTCTCACTTCTTTCTATCAAAATCTACATTCCAATCTCTCTTCTTCACTCTATACATACCATTTTCTTAAAATCTCATCCAAAGACTATGATTTAATGAGATTTGAACAGCAATGGATAGATACCAAGGAGGAGGTAGAGGCAGTTACAAACATGTGGGATCAAATTGTTTTGAAGTTGGAAATAAAATGGCAGAGTTCACTCAAAAACCTCCATGAAAAGGACAGTTTTCTGAGTGTGCACCTAGAGATCTAGCTGTATCTCCATAGTAGAACAGATGTCCAGTCTGGACATCACACAAAATCTCTAGAACCTCTAGAGTGGCCACTGGATGTTTGCCTCACACTTCCAAGAGAGTTTCTATGATATACAGAGATTCCTCTAGACGTTGGATCCAGTTTCTATCCAACTCCACATATTCTCTAGACGTTAGATATCCATTTCAGATATCCTCTAGACATTAGAAATCCATTTTGTCTATGGTCAAAAGCTCTTTTTGGTGGGTTATTTTGAATTACCTATTGGAGTCCATCTCCAAACATTTAACACAAAACATTCACAGGAGTTGAGTCAAGATGATTTCTCATTGTGGGTCATCAAACCCACCTAGACTAGAACAGATTAGCTGTTACAGAACCCAATACTGTTACAGAACTGAAAGAAATTACTTGGGGCAACAGACAGTATACAGTCCGTAAATTCATAACGCACAATGTGAATTCCACTACAGGAGAAGATTCTAAAATAAATAAGACAAGTGAATCATCCATTAGCCAGACCAGAAAGAGCATCGGATATCAAACTCAGACAGACTGAGAGAGGGGGAGGGAGAGAGAGAAGCGATTGATCAACCTACGTTCTTGATAATTGCCTCGATCTCACCGAGCAGACGGCTCTCCAACCCATGCCGTCTCCTTTGTACGTCGATCTCGGCAAGACAAAGGTTCTTCAAGTTCCGCTCCCATACCCTGGCTTTGGCAGGCTTCATGATCTTCACTGCCCTTTCGAACATCCCACATGTCGATCCAGCCTTGTTCTCGAGTGCCCGCACGGTTTCCACAAGGGTAGGGCATAAACCTCGTTCACCTTCCTCCTTCTCCTCCTCCTCCTCCTCATCCTCCTCCTCATCCTTCTCCTCCTCCTCCTCCGCTAAACCAGCAGCAATATCGTTCACATCTCTATTCTTCTTCTTAGACGACGCTTTAGGCCCTGCTTTCGCACTCGTCCTGCCCCCACCGATGTCCTCCTTTCCGCCTTTCTCCTCTACATCCTTATCCCACACCTGTCGTGCGAGATCGAGCGCGGACTTCTCGTACTCCGTCAAGCTGTTCTTGCGACCGAAGCTAGCGTCCCTGCCGGAGAAGAATTTGTCCCTCAGCTTCCTGATCTTGTCCCTCAACTGCCGATCATTGAAATCGTCGGTATGATGCTTGCGTACTGATTCGGCGACGAGTGAGAACTCCTCCTTCGTGCTAGGCTCCTTCCCGTGCTTGGCCTTGAACTCGACCAGGATTTTAAGTATGAAGAGCGAGTCCTCCTCTCTCCATGTCTTCTTCTTCGCGCCAGCCGACGCAAAAGACGTCGTGGTCGTCCGCTTGGTTTTGGGAAGGACTGGGGCGGCGAAGGCGTCGGCGGCGGCGGCCGAGGAGGAGGAGGATTGTCGTTTGGGGGCCATTTCGAAGATCGAGGTCGAATGCAGCGACGGAGCTCCGTTGTCCTCCAGGGATTTGCCGTGGAACACGAGATTCAGCGCTCTGCCTCAGTCAAATCAGTCTTCTAATCCTAATTCCGTGTTCGTGTATCCGTAGGATGATGGTAAATTACGAAAAAGGGATAATGTCCTTATTTGTCTTTACGTCTATAACGATCAAATCACCTCTCTTTTTTAATCATATATCATAATATTCTGTAGCATTATTTATAAAATAATTTTTATATTTTATTATTATTTATTAATAAAATAATTATTAAAAAAATACTATTATTACATTTCTTTAAAAATATCATCATCGTATTAATATAATAAATATTATTTATTATTTTATTACATATTTTATTTATTATTCATTCTAACTTTTAAAAAAATATTATCATCACGTGTTATTTATTATAACTTAAAAAAAATACTATATTACTTTTTTACCGTAAATCATATAATTTTTAGAAAAATATGAAATTCAACTCAACTCACCAAAAATGCCTAGACAAATAGAGTCCATATTTTGAGTTGATATGGTCAATTTTAAAAATTACTTTTAACGTTATTATTATTATATTGATTTCAATGTATAAATTTTTATCACCTAAATTATTATATAATTCTAATTATTTTTTACAAAAATAACTCTAACTTTAGTTCTATTCAACTCCCAAAGTTGAGAAAAGTAGTTCCCAAACGACCTCCTTTACAAATCATTTTTTAGATTATCTTAGTCAATGTGCATTTGAGAATAACTTCTTTAGTCTTAAGAATGGTAAAAAGTAATTTTTTCAACTTTTCTATTCAACGTCATTTCTGTATTTTCAAACTTTTATGTCGCTTAAAAAAATAGGTCATGAGAATTGATGTCTTTTAATATTTAAATAAATGATGTTAATGTTAAAATTATATTTTTTAATATTGATGTAATTAGATATTATGATAAGGTTAATATGAAAAAATTGTCTTAAAAATCTATTTACATTATCACGACGTTGGAAGTGATTTTTATATTTAGGAAAAGTGTTTCCAAACAAAATTTTAGGGTCTATTTGTGTACTTAAAAAATAATTTTTTAGAAAATTTGACAAATCTGAAAAATAATTTATAAGATAAATCTAAAAAAAAAATATTTAGACGTCAAATTATATCATTGATAAGTATAATATAATTTAACAAATTATACTGGTGTTTAATATAATCATGCTGAGTCGACAAGACAATACTTTTTTTTAAAATTTTGTATTTATTTTTATATATTTTTTAAGTTATATATATGGTTTATAACTTGATAATTTGAATTTGTTGATAAGTGATATATAGTTAATAGCTTAAATTTATTTTTAATAATTTTTAATATTTATAAATTATATTAATTATTATTAAAATAAAAAATAATTAAAAATTCAACAATGCCGAACTTAGTCCAATACGATCCGACATAAGCCTAAATAGACCTGGGTTGCTTAAAATCCGCGATGGGTTGGTTAGGACCGGGTTGGCAAGCTTGTGGTTGGTTGTGGTGGTGGGTGGGGGATGTTGTTGGGTGTTTGTAAAACTAAAGTAGTGGAAAAGGTACATGTTGGCATTTATAGCATTTTGTATTGTGGCCATTAGTAGTTGATTGCTGAGATTTAATCTTTGTCATCAAAAATTTTGATTCTTGAGAATTCTATCAAGGGCTTGTATTTTTGAAAAGTACGAGAAATAATTAAAAATAATGAAAAATTTGACTTATTATTTCCTACTATTTCTCATATTTTTCAAAAAAACAAACCTTCGTTAAGGTGTTTAGGGTTTAAGATTTAGAATCTAAGGTTCATGCTTCTTAGAAAATTAAATGAGGAAACTAAAATTTGAAAAAGTCAAGAAAAAATTTACGGTGTTTGTCTGAAAATTTGAGAAATTAAAACTTTCTTAAATTTATAAGAGTTTAAATAGTTTCTTTTTCTTAGATTTCTTTACCTTGATCTTCTACATGAAATTAGGGAAAAAACACTCTTGCATGTTCACTCTCTTTGTGTGACTAATCCCTTTATATGTTCATCTTATTTGTGTGTTTGTCTTTTTTAAATAAACGTTTATACGTTCTTTTCCATACGTTCTCACTCACATGTTAGGTATCTTTTATGTGTTACATAAAGATCAATATTTTAATTAATTTCTCAATCAAGTAATTGATTTTAAAATATCCTTAATAATAAAAAATTAAAAATAAAATATCATCATTAATAGTAAATAACTTACCAAACATTAATTACATCTTTTTTTATAAAAAACAGATACAATTGAAATTTTATAAAAATTATTGATTTAGTAAATAGACGTAAATATTGAACTATAGTTTTTTTTTGCTTTACTCTAAAGTTGAAATCATAATTTTGTATTAAATTTATTTTTTAATTATTAATATTCTTTTTATTACGTTATTTTTTCCTAAGATTTCTGAGATTTTTTAAAATTTTTAATTTTAGGGTCATTAATACAGGATGTGTTGTCGTGGATGTAGAATTAGGTGAGGTGATGTTTACGTTTTTTTAATTTAAATTACATGATTTATGATGTAAGTGTTTTTTATGATTTTTAGCGTAAAATATTAAAGTTATCTTATAAATGTTATTGTAAAATGTTATAGTATATAATAAAAAAATGATGAGATATTGATGAATGTAGTGAAAATACATGTACAAATGTAGTCTTAGACTATGTTTGTTAATAAGGTAAGGTAAAATTTTTATTAGTTGTAATTATAATAAAATAAGATTAAAAAATTATATTATTTTAAAAATTATATTATAATTTTTTTAAAAACGTCCACCTTATTTCATTTCTGATAACAAACACAAGTTTATTTGTAATTAATACGCTATGTCGCTATCTTTAAAAAGACGTGATTAATAAAATTTTAAGTTTATTATAATATCTCGCGGAAACGAAGACTTCGGTCGCGAACCAAGAAGAAAATTTTGTCTTGGAGGACGAGAGCAGGAGATCTGAGGATGGGGAAGGGAGGCGGCTGCGTCCCGAGCAAGAAGCGCCACGCGGCGGCCGACGCCGCCCGCTCGGCCTCCGACCTTGGGGTCGCGGCTTGCAAACCAGTCGAGAAGGAGAAGGATGAGTCGCCTCGCCCGTCCTCTGCAATCGCCGTCGGCAACTCCGAGGCGGGGAAGCAGATCCGCATATTCGTCGTCTTCTACTCCATGTACGGCCACGTCGAGCGTCTTGCACGCCACATAAAGATCGGTGTCGATGGGGTCGATGGAGTCGAAGGAGTCCTATACCGAGTGCCGGAGACGCTCCCTCACGAGGTGCTCAACCAGATGAGCGCCCCTACTAGGGAGGCCGCCGATGGGGATGAGATCCCCGTCATGTCGACGGTAGCAGACCTCACGCTGGCCGACGGCTTCCTCTTCGGCTTCCCCACCAGGTTCGGTTCCATGGCAGCTCAGATGAAGGCCTTCTTCGACTCCACTGGCCAGCTCTGGAAGGAGCAGAAACTTGCTGGGAAGCCTGCCGGTTTCTTCGTTAGCACTGGTACACAAGGTGGCGGCCAAGAAACTACTGCGTGAGTTCCATTTCTTCTCTACCTTCTGTTTTTCTGGCCTCTTTTCATGTTTCTTCTCTGGATCTGGCTGGCTACTTCAGCTGTCGAATAACTGCGATTTTCTTCTCTGCAATAGTCGTATTTGGGGAATGATGACAATTGATGCGTTGCCCAATTATTTTTCTTCTGTGTTAAGATCGTAACTATTCGGAATTTTTGAGCAATTCATTTCCCCATTGTGATCGAAAGGTAGCTCTGCAATATGAATCTACTAGAACCCAAAGCTCTAATGCTGTTGACACACTAAAATCATATTGATTCTCAGAGTATTTGTTTATGTGGCATAATTAGGTGTGGTGAGATATATATATATATATATTTTAAGTTACATGATTTACGAGGTAAATGTTTTAGTATGATTTTTTTAGTGTAAAATATAAAAGTTGTTTAATAAATATTACTGTAAAACGTTGTAGTACATAGTAAAAAAAGAAGTGCATAATAGAAAATGTAAAAACAAGCAAAGCCTTAGTTTAGTTGATGTGAAAGCGTTAGTTTCCTGTAATACATCTCGTCTAGTAACCAACTACTGTTGTTCACACACTTAAATCTTCATTCGTAAGGCCTTTTGATTACAAAAGTTGGACCTTGATAACCTATGCTAATTATTCATGCACCATATTGCTTCCTAGCCTTATATTCGTTCCTTTCAAGACTTAGTTCATTGTGATACCACTTGATAGGGAATTAGGTGAACCAAATCCCAACAGTTACTTGTTGACAAGGGAGGGAGAGGATTTAAATTATATCAACCTATATCAATTTTTTACTTAGCTAATATGGATAACCTCTGCAAGATGATGTGGGTATTTCTGGTGCAAATGCAATGCTAGAGTTAGGTGGTCAGAGCAACACTAAAACCAATGGGAAAAAGGTATAATGATATGCATCTGACTTTTTAAAGTGGATAAATATAATATGTTTGTGATACCCTTTTTATATTCTGCTGCCAGAAAAACCCTTTTTATATTCTTTGTAAAATCCAAGTCCTTATAAGCACTGTTGAATATTGTGTCATAAAATGCATCTCTGGATGGAGAATGTAACTAACGTTATGGTTGATAAGTGTCATTGCATCATTTTGCAGGAGGTTGGACATATTTCCGATTTTAAATAGCAGTTGCTAGTTTTTCACTCTCTAGGCATGTGTTACTTTTACATGAGAAACCCTGCTTGATGTTGAAACTTGTTAGGGGGATTTGCTCCTAAACTTTAATCTTAAGTTACGTGAATTTTTGGGTTTTAATAATGCATTTATGATCTTACATTACTGTATTTAGCTCATATATTAATCTTGCATTTGTTTAGGCGATTAAACATACTGTGATTATCAAATTATGAATGTGAACAGATGATAATACTAAAATATTTTTCTAATATTAGTAAAATTCTGGAATATAGTAAATTCTATAGATGAGTGTGGCAATAATATGGGCCTCTTTGTTGTCAGATTTTCAGGAGGACGTAGATGGTCAGTGGCTTCTTGATTGATCATTACTGAGTAGGCACTGGAGTCCTAAACAATTGAGAGTATATCTAATGTCTGATAATTTGTAATCAGTGTGGTCAAAATTTATTGGGTGGTGATCTTTAACAAAATGTGGTAGTAGAATTAAAATGGAGGATAAGCATTAATGACCGCTAACATCAGCAACATGGGAAGATGTGGGTTAAGGGGGCTTAGTGTTGAGCTCAGGGGCTGATGGCACATGCCAAACATCAACTAGAAAAGGACTTTCCCACCATGTACGTCAGGGCAAACCAGACAAACTAAGAAATTTAGGGATATTTGTCTCAAGAATGGTGATAGCAACACTCCATTTTCCCACTATTTTTAAACTTTTGGAGGATTAACTCTTTTAAAAAATCCAAATGGGACCAAAAATCTTAAATGGGGTGTGCTTGAGGTGATAATTGCTAACTTTGTCTCAAGAATGGTGCCACACCTCGTCCACCTTGACCTTGTGTTATTATTGCCATGTTGATAGCTTATTACCTAGTGTACCTCATCATACCCATGTTGGGACAACACAACTCGATCTAGATATTAGCTGATATGGTACTCCTGCAAATAGACAGTTCTCACCTTGAAGTCCACATGCACAGTTCTCACATGAGTGATACAGTTCTTGTTTGCAACTTTGCATGTGGACTTCAAGGTGAGAACCATCTATTTGCAGGAGTACCATATCAGCTAATATCTAGATCGAGTTGTGTTGTCCCAACATGGGTATGATGAGGTACACTAGGTAATAAGCTATCATAAGTTGCTTCATGTGAGTATCTTCTTAACTAGAGGATCATCTTTTTTCCACGTTTCATTTGTACATTGTTTTAGTATATCCTATTGCATAATTTTTTTACATATAAACATTAACTAGGTGGATTACTAATAGCAGTGGGGCTCAATCATTTCTTACAGTTGGTATTTGTCCCATCAATGTAATTGTATTGCTGAAAGTTTGAAACAACACTCTTGGAAGGATCATATGAATTGGATTAACCCTTGTTAATCTTTATTGTTACACGGTTGATGAAGGTATGGTTTGTTTACTTTTGGGTGGTAATCAGAGATATAGTTGTTACATGAGATCATTCTTCCATTTTACTCGTAAATAATCAAGTTTTTCTTAGGAATGATGTGCATGCTCATATTATTGTCCATTTTATTCTTAGGTTGTTGGTCTATTTTGGATGTCATTTTCGTTCTTTTCTTTCTATTATGATTTTTCATGCACTTTGTCGAATTTCATTGACCTTCCATGCATCTGGCAAATTTTGCTATGGTTTATTATGATGCAATGAAGATAGAGAAAATATGTTTTAGCATGGTTGTATATGTGATGAGTGTCAAACTCTTCTTTTATATCTTGCAGATGGACAGCAATTACACAGTTGGCTCACCATGGTATGATATTTGTTCCCGTTGGCTACACCTTTGGAGCAGGTATGTTCAACATGGACTCCATCAGAGGGGGGTCACCTTATGGTGCTGGTCTTTTTGCTGGTGATGGATCAAGGGAACCTAATGAAGCAGAGCTTGCATTTGCAGAGCACCAAGGCAAATACATGGCTGGAGTGGTAAAAAAATTGAGGAGTCCGTCATAGTAAGTTAGAGGAATTTAAGACCCCTGGCCTTTGTTTCATTCTTGTTCTTTCCTTCCCATTCAATAATGTGAATGTTTTATTCATTTGTTATTGTGTTGGCCCTGTTCAGTTGATTCTTTACCATTTGATTGATTGGGTGGTATCATTTATTTCTTCTTTCCCTTCTTGCACGTTGTACTCAATCATGTTGGAAATGCTTTTTGATTCTCAACACTTCCTATTGCCACTGCTATGATGAAAAAAACACCAAGTTAAGTTTCAAATACAATTGTTTTATGTGTGCAGGTCAGATTTTGTTGGTGGCCACTGTATAGATTGTCGGATGTAATCAATGAGCACCATAGAAATCCTTTTACAGAAACCTGAAAACATTCCATGGAAGCTTGCATTTTGTATGAAATGGAGGAGCCATTGAGAAGGAGATGGCAAAAGAGAGGTCATGTTGCATGGTCAAAATTGTCTTTTCACAAGGTCATGTTTCCTTTCCAACTCTATTTACACTTTTTGGGTCTATATAAGACAGATTGTAAGTTGTAAAAGAGGACTGTGAGATAAGTGGTGTACAAGGAAGGAGGTGGAGTTGGCAAGTTGTGATAAGAGTTTGTTTGTTCATGATGGAAAGTTAAAAAAGGAAATGTTAGAAAGGTTGTAAATGGTGACACTCAAAAAAAGATGGAAGAAGTTAGTGGAAAAGAGAGGTCCATCAAAAGTTTTTTTAAATATTGAAGGCTTAACATAACAATCAAACATGAATAACTCAAAAATTTAGATAACACAGATGCATTTTAAATTTGAAGACATCAATATTAGATTTAGGCAGAGTATGAGGTATCAACATGTAAAATACTCATCATTAAACCAAAATACCATTATCAAGGATTCAAGGTTCAATGATGCCCCATTTCTGTGGAATCACAGGCTTTTTTGTGTGATTTTAAATTGTGGTATGATCCATTTCAAAGCATGTCCCTTGACATATGATGTTTTTTTTTTGACATATGATGTTTAATGGTAATGGTATATGTTAGATTAGATGTAGGAAATGAACTGAGTCTAACATAAGAAAATTTGTTTCATTTATAATTAATTAGTTTTGAGATAAAATTTTAATATGATATTAGAGTTAGCTTATACATATTCACCTATAGATATTTGTAAGCATAAATAATTTTACATTGATAAATGTAAAGAATAAATTGAGCTTAATATATAAAGAACCATTTTACTCATATTTAATTAGTTTTGAAATAGAATTTCAACCATCCATGGATTTTTATAATTTGTTCATAATAGTCGTATTTTTTGTATTTTTCAAGATTTAATCATTAAAAAACTACAAATACCATTGTCTTTGAGGAACCAAGCTACTGATAATGATATTATGCATTTAAAATCAAGCAATTAGGGTGCAAAATCTAACTAGGAATTTTGGCTTAATGGCTTTGAAATCAAATTACTTAAATCATATGCTGAAAACAACTTTAGTTAAATGGGATTGCCACCACAATGCCATAATTTATTTTTAACAAGTTTCAATATTCCTTTATTATTCATAATATTATCTTAAAACCCTCATTGGTTTAAATTTGTTCTCTAAACATCCTCATGTTAATTTGACCATGATAATATTAATTCTTGACATTAGGTCTATTTGTATATATAGAATTAGACAGAATTATTAAGAATTTATTTTCTAGTCAAAATTAAATTAAATTCAATAAAAAAGTATTTGTGTACATTGAATAGAGAATTTTAATATTTGTGCATATAACAGAATTAGATAAAATTGAATTTATTTTTATTTTTAAAAATAGTAAAAATCAGTATATTTTAAAATTTAACTATTGACTTTTTGAGAAATATAAAAGTTACAGGATATCCTATAGAAGGGGGTAGACAGAGAGATTTCGCTTAATTTACAAATGAGAGGTCAGAATTGAATTTTAAACCTTTATTTTAAATGTATTTCGTACAATTCCGTAAAGGAATTGAATTTTATTAAGAAAGATCCATACAAACATCTGAATTAAACAAAATTGAATTCCTTTCAATTCAATTTTTCTCAATTTCGTCGACACAAGCCTCTCTTGAAGGTCTGTTCACATGCATCGATCAAAGCATGCTATTCACATGTTAAAGGTAAGAGGTCTTGTTTTTTCGTCCATTGTAACTTTTTTCTTCTTTCTCCTATCTCCTTTCTCTTCGAACTCTTTCTCGCAATGTTCTTGTTGACCACTCTTGTTCTCTTTCTCACCCCCCATCGCCTCCCTTCTTCTATTTTCCCCTAAAATCGATTTTCTCCTTCCACCGATGGCTTTCTCTTTGCTTGCTGCCCACCACCCCCTTCTTCCATTTAATTAACAACATCTGCATTTTCGCTCTACATCGCCTCCTTTCGCACAACTTTAGTGGAAGTGTCTTCCTTCATTTTACACACTTGATTAACAATTCCATCTCATTACAGTCATCGTTGTTGTCATCCATAGCTCAAGTAAAGTGTTTGTAACATTAGTGAAGGAAAAAATTAGTTCGGATCAGGCAATACAATCCGTGGATCATCAAATGAAGTATGTTTTACATAAATCCTTTGGTCTTTCCATGGTTCATTGCTTGTTTCAAAAGCAAGGCTAGTATCAGTTGCAATGTGCTTTGTTGTCATTGTTTTTTGTTAAGAGATAAATCTAAAGGAGTTCATAAGGTAAAATGTAAAAGAATTAAAGTAGTCCATGAGAGATAAATTCAAAGGAGTTTATTTTTAATATTAATTGTACGTATACATAAATTGATCGAAAATAAATTGACAGAAATTTATTTTTTAAGTAGAATTAAATTAGATAAAAATGAATTCAATACAAAGATGTACACCTTTTAAAATTGAACAAAATTTAAAATTCAAGGGAAGTTCGAATTGATTGAATTCAAAATGATTCATATTTCATAAATCGGAACTTTATTTTTGTTCTAAACCGAAAAGTGAATAATATTGAAAAAAATGAATTGAATTTAATTTTGTTGACACAAATAAGTGATTTTAAGTTTGATATATATATTTTTTTAATGATATTAAAAATTATCATTTTAAAAAAATTTCGATTATTTTTTAATTAACGAAGATGTCTCGATTAATTACGTGATTAATAATTTTTTAAAAAGATATGATATATATTCAAATCGTTCGCAGCCGAGGAAAAACAAAAACGAGGGATGAGGCGGCCGATCGTCGACGGAGCTCGTTTCGCTTCGTCTCTCCGTCAAGAGACGAGCAAACCCTAACCCTAGAAGAGAGGAGGTTAACGAAAGAGGGAAGGAGGGGGTGGGAGAGGAGTAGATGGCGATTGCAAGGACGGGAGTTTACTTGGACGATTACCTGGAATGTATGTATGTATGTATATGTGATGAAACCTTTGGTTCGCTTTCGTCTGATTCATCTTGATTTGTTGTTTGATTTCTGTTCAATTTTCCGGAAAACGAAAGATTCCAGCACGCTGCCTGCGGAGCTCCAGAGGCTGCTATCCACCATGAGAGAACTTGACGAGAGGTCTCAAGGTTCGTGCCCGTATCATACACTTGGTTCATGTTTCTTTCTTTCTTTCTTTCATTCCCTATGGGTCTTCTTTGTATGACAGGGCTGATCAATCAGCCCAGGGAGCAGACCAGGTACTGCCTCGGCTTGTTCTCGAGCACTAAGAAAATGATGGCACCGGTCATCCACCAGGACGACGATCAATTACCGCCCGTGCCGCTACCACTGGCATTTGAAAATATCGTGAAGGATATTGAGTCTAACCAAGAAAATGCATTGTCGCTTTGCACCGAGAAGGTTCTGCTTGCACGGCAAGCATATGAACTTGTACGCAAATATGCACAAAGCATGCCTTCATTGACTTCACTTTTCGTTGACGAATCTTTGTGATATCTTCCCTTCTTTCATAGTTAAACTGCTTAAGTATCTGCCGTCTACTTAAATTTCATACGTGTTCCTTGAGTACTTTCTCACAAAGTCTGCCTAGGCTGTGGGTAAAGTAAACCAAGAAGGGAAGAGGAATAAATCTCTTAAAATAAATCACATATATCCTAAAGCCCTAAATTGTTTGAAATGGTTGTCTAAATCATTCCTAGTCTAAACCCAATTTAAATATAAATAGTTGTTTTTCAGACAATTTTTATTTTGGATATTTTGAATTCTTGGTTACCCAATTAATTCAGTTTTTAGCCACTTCATCAAACTTGTTTGTTGGTTTTAATGAATGATGACTTTATTGATTCATGCAGATAGATAGCCATGTGAAACGGCTTGATGAAGATTTAAACCAATTTGCAGATGATCTGAAGCAAGGTATTATATGTATTTATACTATATTTGTTAACTCTTAGCTAATTTGGTGTTTGGTTTTCTTCTTGAACCTTTCAACATTTACTTTGATTCCAAATGCTTTTTGGATTCCCATATCAAATTTCATAAGACATTTTCAACTTTTCATTCATTTTTAAGTGCTTGTGAATCAGATCTCAGATGATTATGCAACTTGCTTAAATATGGTATTGTTGGTTCTTATCTTATATTTTAATTTTATTTTACTAGACTAAGTAATTTTAATATTTGTAGGCATCTCTATCTGGAAACCACATCTATGTCCACCTTAAAGAATTTAAGGGCTTGTTTATACCTTCATAATTTGTTGGAAATAAAGTTACAAAATATTTCAAAATCTGCTGAAAGAGAAAATTTCAGAATCTAACAAAAATTCAAAAAAAATGAGGATGTCTGTGGTAGTCACGGAATTTATCAAAAAGTCTAAGAATTTAAGTGTAAGTATCAGAATTTCATAAATAATGTAATAAAAGTCTATTATTGTCATAAAGTTCAATTGAGGTCTCGTCTAAAATCTTTAAGCAAATCCGCTTTGTTTGTTTTACAAATAAAATTTTGCAACAAATATAATAATTACCTTTTTTATTTACTTATTCTGTACAAAAAGATGGGTGATTGTCCAAATCAACGGTAAAAAGATAGTAAATGTTTATATTACGATTTATATGTATTAATTTAAAATATATAAATTTTATATTTGAAATAAATAATTTTTTATAAATATCTATTTTAATTTTAATATATCTTTTTTTTTTAATATATATATATTTAATATATGAAGAGGAGAGGTTGAAAGTGGAAAGTGAATTGGAAAGGAGCACGAGCAACATTCCCGGTTTTTCCAAAAGGTAGAGTGAGAAAGTTCGAGAATGTAAAATATACATACGAGTGAAAGTTTCAAAAAGTCTTTTTAACTTTCCTTCACTATCTCTACCACATGCTTACCCTTCAATTTTTAAAACTTTCCTTCACTTTCTATTTCAGTTGAATTTTGGAAGATTTTGGACTACACAAATCCCCTTAACTTTCATTTCATGTTAAACTCTTTTCACACAGATTTTCTTCTTGATGCTGGGTGGCACATTTTGTTTTATTTACATTATTTTTGTGTTTCCTATCTTGGAAATCTTTATCTTTGTTCTTGTTGAACAAGAGGAAAAGAGTGGAAGATTGGATATATTCTTATTAATAAAGCATAAGATGATGAACCGGCCACGGATCAACTTACCCCACCATTCTTATTACATCTAATTATTATATATTTAAAAGCTTATAACCCCAGTTTTTATTCCTGAAAGTTTTAATATGTGACAGTCTTGTTTTTTCACAGAGGGTAAAATAGCATCAAATGAGCCGGCAATTCTTCCTCCACTGCCAATACCTGCCAAAGATGAGAAGCGTAGATCAGGTTTTCTAACACCTCAATCAAAGAGAGTTGATTACAGAGGAAGGGATTGGGACCGGGAACGTGATAGAGATCTTGAGCTTATGCCACCTCCGGGCAGTCATAAGAAAAGTGTCCCTGCACCTGTTGACGTCGATCAACCCATTGAGCCTAATGAACCCACTTTTTGTTTCTGCCATCAGGTTTACCACCAATCACTTATCTGTTCTCTTTTGCATTCTGTTGTCCTAATGACATTTCATGTACTTTTCTGAAGCACTAGCAGTCGTTAATCCCTATAGTTGCATATGTATTACTCTCGTGTCAATTTTTCCACTGCGTATTTATTCAGTTTATCCATGTTCTATTATCTGATAATCTTTTTTACCCAAAACTTCAGGTGTCATTTGGTGACATGATTGCCTGCGATAACGAAAATGTAAGCTCCCATATTTTGTTCATTGTAGTGGGTTTTTTTTTTTTTTTTTTCTGTACGTCAAGTTGCTTATTGTCATCAAACTGGCCTAGAATTGCATCAGAAGCCATGTCTCATGTTTTTTGAGTTTGAATGGGATGTATCTTTTTGCATTGCATGCCCCATATCCAGCAGTTGAACTAGTAGAGTATGCTTAAGGGTGGCAAATAGGGTAGTACCTCAAATTTTACATAATGTTTCATGATTAGCCCATTTCTTCTCATATTTGAATTGATTGTAATGACCATGAACCAAGCACAAAATTGCAATGTTCCTTTTGTTTCAGTGCGAAGGTGGTGAATGGTTCCATTATTCCTGTGTTGGCCTCACACCTGAGACCACATTCAAGGGGAAATGGTATTGCCCAACTTGCAGACTGCAACCATCGTGATCAACCAAATTTCACCACTAAACTTCAGTCACATTGCAATTGGAAGTTGATGATGGGCTGTTGGAAGTCGGCACAGTCGCATTACCCACCTGTGTACTTATCATGAATAATGTAACACTTGTGCGATTCTTTTGAAAAATCTATCATAATATTGTCAGTGAAGTTTCTCGGCAAAAAGGGTTGCCGATTTTTTATTTATTTTAAAAACATTATTTTTAAAAAAATTAGAAATTAATCTTGATTATCGTCATTAATTTGTTTTTGATTTATAATCAGAATATCAGATCACCAAAGTTTGATAGAGGTTTGAAAAACTCTTCCTTAAGGTTTGTTTGTATGTATCAGAAATTTAGGAAAAAAAGAAGAATTGGAAAAGGGTGTTTATGTGTGTCATGGAAAATTTAAAAAATTGTATAAAATTTATTTGTATGTGTTGGAGAAACAGATCAATTAAAATTGAGTGCATTGATAATGAAAAAATTAAATCTTGAAAAATTTGCTTGCAATACATGAGGAAAAAGCAACATTTGGTTTGAGTCGTGAGTAGTAACAGCAAATTTAATTGTGATGATGGTAATAATAAGAACAGTTAAAAAGGAATTAACGTTTGCATTGATGACAGTAGAGACACAAATGTAGGAGTGAGACTTATTTTTTTTTGACTAGTCATATAAAATTTCATAAAGAAAGAGGACTAAATTTAGAAAAATCTATAATTTATATTATTGAAAATTTTAAATTTTTTTCTCAAATTACCATTCTACACAAATACCTTTAAATTCAAAAAAAATTTCAAGTTTCATGTTTTACATTTCCTGAAGGTACAAAAACCCTCCTAAATCTCCTTGACTTCTCATTTATCTGAAAGAGAATATAAGAACAATGACTCTTGGGAGGGAGAGCGAAGGGCAGATCAATGACCCTTTTTAAGATAAAATGTTTAATATTATTGGTAAAATTTGAATTAATTTGTGGCATATGAACCAGTGAAATGTATGTGCAGAGTACCACACATCAAAAGAATCATCAGAATAGATTTAATGTCTTCACAGTAACAAGAATTACAGAATTAAGAAACTTAAAATTTGAATTAATGATTGTACTTATAATTTTCATTAAATTTCTAATTTTGATGAATATAAAAATATACCACCAACGAAAACAAAAAAACTTTATTACTTGTCATGTCATCTTCTTGTCTCCCCATGCTACTCCATTAGATATTTATAATTAATTAATTTTAATAATAAAATTATTCAGATATTTATGACTTTTATTTAAAGTAAATGTAAATCACTATTATAGTTACAATGGTAGATTTTTCTAATTTTTCTTACATACACAAATGACAATTAAATAGATTTTATTAAATTTCTGTGTTATGTACAAACAAACATAAAAGTTTCAAAATTTTTGGAATTTTCGTTTCTTCGAAGTTTTGGTTTTAATTTTTTTCTTATTCAAATTTTCTCCATATTTTTCGTTTAATTAGCCTATTTAATTGCAGAAAAAGTAATTTTTTAAGTTAATATATTTAAAATATAAGATAAATATCTAGGTTACATTTGATAGGAGTTCTAGAAAAAAATAATTTTTTTAATTTTGTGAAACAAATAGGTAGTAATTGTTTCGATTTTTTAATCATTCGATAAGATAAATGATGTTGAAAAATATGAAAAAGTTATATTAAGAATTGTATTTTTAATATTAAAATTATATTTTAAATATTAATATAATTAAATATCATAATAAAAAATATAAAAAAATTATATTAAAAAAATCTCTACATCATCTTAACGTTAAAAGTGATTTTTAATAATAAGTCAAATGATGTCATTCTTCATGCGATAATGACATTTTTAACTTTGTACTTATTTTAAATAGAAAAATCTAAAAATTATTTAATTGTTAAAATTTTAAAAATTTAGAAATAAAAAATTTTATGAAATTATTTATATGAAAAGATAAGAAAATTTATATTTAATTTTAAAAAATTTAATTTTTTTTAAATTTTTAGTATTTTAATAATAATAAAAAAATTCAACTTTTTAAAAATTAATTTCTAAAAGTCATGAACCCCAGATATACACACAACTGCATTTTTATCTAAAAAAAAAAACTGCATTTTCCAAAAAAAAGGGGTATAAAACTTGGCTTTTTCTGGCAAAAGTTTGACACTCCAGACAGTTCTCGGCGAATTCCTATTCGCCGTCCCCCCCGATTCGAACCCCTAGACTCGCCTTGCATGTTTGAGATTCTGTCGAATAGGACATGGGAGCCAGTCGCAAGCTTCAGGGCGAGATCGATCGTGTTCTGAAGAAGGTTCAGGAGGGCGTCGACGTCTTCGACAGCATCTGGAACAAGGTCCACCTACTTCCTCCACATCTTCTTCTTCTTCTCGTCGGGTTTCATGATTTGCTCTACTACTTTTTTTTTCTTCTTTTTTCCCTAGAAAGTACATCTACTTGCTGTTCGTCTTCTAACTGCGCCGGCGACTGCAGGTTTACGATACGGAGAATGTGAACCAGAAGGAGAAGTTCGAGGCGGACTTGAAGAAGGAGATTAAGAAGTTGCAGAGGTACCGGGACCAGATCAAGACATGGATCCAATCAAGTGAGATCAAAGACAAGAAGGTGATTACTTCCTTTTTTTTTTTTTTACTAACCTTCATCTGTTATTCATTGTGTTGCTCTTGTAATTTTCTTTAAGGCTTTCCTTTCCGACGTCTTCTTTGCAATTGGTCAGTGAACTTTATGTTTTAGTGTTTACTTGATGCATTTACCTATGAACTTATCGTCCTTTTAGGTTTTCCATTTGATTTGCTACTTAGGCCTTGTTTGTTAGTGGAACTCTAGTTTACTTTCAACTCTAACAATTATGGAGAGTTGAAGTTAAAAGTAGTTTTGCAAATGATGTTAAAATTGCATAATAAATTGTGATGTGAAAATTTGTATATGAGAGTTTGTTTGGTGATAATAACATGTAGGAATTTGTGCAGAGTTATAGTTGAAATTGAAGTTGATTAAACAAACAAGACCTTAGTATCTATAATAAGTAGCAATGGAGAAATTACAAAGGATGTTATTCATGGGATTAGACTTGGGTGGATGAAGTGAAGAAATGCTTTTAGAGTGTTATGTGATAGGATGATACTTTTAAAATTAAAACGAAATTGCTATAAAACTGCTATTTGCCTGACGATATTTTATAGTTTAGAAAGTTGGATTTTAAGCCATATAATCATGTACAAGTAGTTAGTGTTGCAGAGATGCAAAAATTTAGATGAAGTTAAAAATGAATTATATTAGGAATAGAATAGGAGTTGTGTCAATTAAAGATGGGATAAAAGAGAATTCACGTAAGTGGTTTGGTCACATCTTTAAAAGTCTAAAAGATCTATGGATTAGAAGAGGAGAATTAATTAATATAGAGGAAAACCTAAAACTACTTGGTTAAGAATTATGAGAAAATATTTATGTAATTTAATTGAAGATTTGACCTTAGAAATATTTGGAAGAAGAGGATTCATGTAGTCAGCCCCACATATTTGGATTATAGAAAATTTTTTGTTTGCTACTTATTTTAGATTTGAAGTATCTAAAACCTTATTGTTATGAATCTCATGACCATCTAATTGTATGCTTACCATATTATTACTATTTTTATTTAAATTACATTACGTATGTTCGGTTTTTGACCTATTCAATCTAAATTCTTTGGATCCTAAATATCTCTTCATAATTCTAATTTAGAAATAATTTCTGCTTTACTTTCATAACCAAAACTATATCATCAAAAGATAGCTTGCATTAGAATATTTCTACTTGAATTTCTATAATTATTTCATTCCAAAACCAAGACAAATAGATATAATCTTAGAGAGGACCCTTGACAACTTTGGCTTTTAAATTTTTATCGACTATTATTCCAACTCCATTCATCTTTCCCAATATACTACAATGTAAAACCACTATCCTCAATTAACCTAAAATTTTCTCTTAACCATTTAGTTTCTTGTAAGTATAATATGTTAAATTTCCTTTTTATCATTATATTATAATTTCATACTCTTATTAGTCAAGGCTTTTGTATTCTAATTTACTAGCCTAATTTTGGTGTTTTGGACTAATGTCTTTACTCACACCATCCATTAAGGTGTGTGAACTTTTGTTTTTTTTCATTTGTATCCAAGCAACAATGTAGGGTCCTTAGCTTAAAAATGTTACTCTCAAAGTTGCATAATGGTTTCCTCTTATTTTCTTTTCGTTGCACCAAGATTGACGTAATATGTTGCTCAAAGGGTTACACTCCTATGCAATCATTTGTTAGATAAAGTTTGAGTAACCAATCTTTACCAATTGATGCTCTCATAACTAATCATAGAGACTCAAGAGTGGAGGCCTTGAGATTGGATTAATATTCTTCATTTTTTGTCATTTTTTTAATGGATTCAAAGCTAGGATTCTAGTCCTTTATATTCAAGGTGAGTAGTTTTTATATTTTGATGCATGCTGGCATAATTTTTATTTTACATTGATTAAAATTTCATGATTGTGAACTGATATTGACCTTCAATTTTTTTGACACGTGTTGACATAGGTTAGTGCCTCTTATGAGCAGGCTCTCATGGATGCTCGTAAGCAGATTGAACGTGAGATGGAACGTTTTAAAATTTGTGAAAAAGAGACCAAGACAAAAGCTTTCTCCAAAGAAGGCTTGGGCCAACAACCAAAAACGGTAAAAATGAAATCCTTGTCTACTTTTTCTGTTTCTCTTTGTCTTATCACCTTATTTGAGTCCCACTTCATTTTATTTATTTATGAACTGGTGTGAAGCATAACAATAATCAACAATTGTGCTTACCAAATATGCTTCTTTTTCATACCAAAAATCTATTTAATTGCTTTGTTGACAATATTAACAACTTGTACAAGGTATTTAAAAAGGTTGTGCTTCTATTACAAATGTTTCAATAACAAAGTTCTAGTAAACCTCCTAAAGTAGTCCAATATTCAATGAAAAGCATAATATTCCATTGTGAAGATCAAGTGAAGACAACATGATATCATAATTTAGAAAAACTCAATTCAGATGTTCAAATATGGTTGGTAAAATATCGGAATTTAGAAATCTCAATCCAGTTGTTCAAATCTGGATGGTAAAATGATCAAGTGAAAGGTTTGTTTAGTGGTGCATGGATTTACACACAAGTATAGAGTAGATCATGTTGTGACTTTTCATTGATTGCATGATTGAACTCCATACCTCTCCATTGCTATAAACATCTTGGATGCTTTGTTAGTTAGATATGAAAAAATACTTTCTTATATGTTCATTGTTGGAATAGTCTTACATTTAGTTAAAATAGGGATCAAACTTGAGCTTAAGAAAGCAATCTATAGCTTTCAAGTGCCATGGCATCATTGTAATTAGTGGTTTTTGACATTATGTCGTTTATCACTTAGTCTTTTACATGCCAATAGACTACTTGTAATTGGTGGTTCTATGGTACTTGTATATGTAAATTACATTTTTTGATTGGTAGTGATATTGATTGTAGGCATTTATGAAACAAAAGAATACTTGTCTATACACTTTGTCATGAGGTACATGGGTTGACCCAAGTATTTCTTGGACATTAAGTTCACCTATACTTGGGGTAGAATGACATCATCTCGAAGGGAATATGCATTAGAATTCTTGTAGGAGATTGATCTTTAAGGGTGCAAATAAAAAACCACTCTACTTGATCAAAGTTTAGTTCTTTGGAATAGTTCACCACTCTTGGTAGACATTGTTAAGTATAAATTTTTATTTAGAATGTTGATGTACTTGATTGTCCCATGCCTAAACTTTGCTTACATTGTTAAAGAGCTCATCAATTTATGTATGAGTCAAGAACAATACATTGGTAGGAAGTTTTATGAGTGCCAGTTTACAAGGTGTTTGTGCACTTAGAATTTAGCGGAAAAAGAAAATTGTGCAATTTAGGGTAGATTGAGAGGGTGTTTGTGCATCAAGAAAATACTAGAATTCATTTCCAACATGTTCAAGGTATAGAAGGAAAAGTGAATCATTTTTCTAGTGCCCAACCTTATGAAATTGATGAAAAATACAAGTAGAAGTTCTTGAACATATAGAAAGAAAAGAGCACATATGTCATATCATTGGACTAAGTGAAGAATGTAAAAAGGAAATAATCGATAAATTATATGAAGTCATTATGTTGTATATGTGAGATGATAAAAATGAGTGATGTATATGTCAGATATATTTGAATTTTATATAAATTTAGGAATTTTTAATTTATATGTGATACATTAATTATGGTACATTAAAATCCACCATAATTTTTATCATTTTTCGTCATGTGCATAGACACTTGAATTTTAAATTCTAGCATTTTTTCCATGTGTACAAATGCCATGAAAATGATGGAATTGAAATTACTTTCTATCATTTTTCATATTTCCGTTTTTGAGATTTTTCAAGTGCACAAACACCCTTTAGTAAAATATTGGTTTATAGGAGAAATGGCCACTTGCATGGTAAGACATTTTCAATTTTTGGCTATGTAAGAAATAGAAGAGATTGAGGGACTATTTGTGCTTGTTGGAAATTTAGAAAATGGAAACGGAAATGGAAATGGAAAATTAGGAAATAGTAGCCATTTGTGCACTTTATGGAAAATAAGGAAAATTTGTATATAAATTTTAATAGAATTCGTAAATATTTTATATTTTAATATTTCAAACATAATTCTATTTTGTTTTTTTATATTTTCAAGTTTCAAAGGTTTTTTCTCTTTTTTCAAATTTCAATCATAAGTTTTTTTAACACTTTGAAACTTAATTTTTATATTCTATTCTTCATCCTAATTTTTGGTGAAGGGGTTGGTGAAGGTGAAGGTGGTGTTGATGTAGGTGAGGGGTTAGGAGAAGGGGCAAGATGCAGCGTCAGGAGAAGAGGCATTGCAATGGAATTTGGAGATCTTGCATGTAGTGACAAGTTGGGTGGCTGTTTATATGGATGGAAAATCTTGAAAAATTTCCTACATTGGAGCAAATTTCATACACCTCCTCCTCCTCCACTTCCATCCCCTACCACCCCTCCTCTACCCTTTTGATTGCTAGCTCTCCAGTGTCGAGCATGTCTGTTGTATCGACTTTGAATCTAGTGGCATCGCCTGGATGGTTTGCCACCAATTACACCCCTAACAAGTAATAAAATTAATTTATGATTTTGTTAGCAAATGTATTTTATTAATTTGATAAAGTTCAAATCTATGTTAAAATATTTAATTTTTACAAGTTTTGTTTATATCTTTGTTCAAATTTTCCTGATTTTTTGTGACATGCACAAATAACCTTGTAATTTTTTTTTTTTTTAGATTTTTCATTTCCAGTTCTTGAATTTCCTATGTGCACAAACAGATGCTAAATGCCAAAAGCTCTGTTTCTTTAAGATAGAATGAGCATCTACACTGTGTAACAGGTTACACACTGTCACCCTTTTCTTCGTAGAGCATGTTTTGTTAGGAGGCCTCTAGTGGTAACTAACCAAGAAAAGAATTGGATTTTGGTTGGAGCTCCTTTACTGTGCCAAATGAGTGCCTCCCATTCTTAGGATTTTGTAGTAGGCTTTTATTGGGTAGTTGCTGTTCTTATCCCATGACTCACACTTAAAGAAGAAACAAAAATCTAAGGAATGGTTTATTGTAGCTTTTGATATAACAAATGTTGGAGACGATAATGGTACAAAATAAATGGCCCATAGACAATCAGCAATGCAACCAGTCCACACAACATTTCATCATGAACTAGCCGGCAGACACCATTGCCTCATCTATGACCCAAACCACTCCTTGCCTTCATTAGTATATCTTGAAAGGTACAATAAAAAGAAAAGGGTAATTGAGTAGGAAAGTTGGATAGTAATAGTATTAATGAACAATAAACTTGTAGGAAAGTTAGATACATAAAGAACTTTATTATGTTCGATCTTAGAGGAGCACTAGGCTGTGCTTTATCAAGCTGGTAGTGATGAAAGTGGATATGGGTTTGCAATGGTGCCAGAGGAGGAGGGTGGTGGAAGGAGTAGATGGACGGCTAGGATTTCCACTCGAAATTTGGTACCATGTGAGGATAGGAGAGAAAAATGACTAATGATCATTGATTAAGGAAAACAACTATAATATATAAGTTGAGTAATGGATCCAAGATAGGATATCCATTAACCGACTTATACCCTATAAACACACTAATATAAAACATTATATTAAACACTCACAGATAAAGCTCCAATCTTAAGTGTCAAAGGCTTTCTTGAAGTCAACCTTCAACAGCAACCCAGTTTTATGGCCGTACGTAATGTCAGTGATCATTCCTTGGGCTGCAACAAAGCCAGCAGCCAAACTTCTCCCTGGTATGGATGCTTTCTGTGAAGAGTATATACGTTCTGTGTGACTTCAAGGAGCTTGTTTGTCAAGTCCTTTATGATAATCTTTAAAGATGTGTCATCAAGCTTATTGGCCTGAAATCATTGTCATCCTTGGCACCATCTCTTTGGAATCAAGAATATGAAGGATTTATTAATGGCTTCGAGGATCAAGTTCTCCTCCCACAATTCTTGAAGAATCTTGGCTAAAACCGGGTTGCTGTTGCAAAAATTGCTTCATGCTAGCCATGCTGGACATCCTGGAAAACATCCTCAAAAATTGCTGAAAAATATTTGTGAGAAGCCATCTGGGCCAGGTGCTTTCTTGCTAGCCATGCTAAACATAGCATCTCTGATTTCTGATGTATCAAAAGTTTTTGTTGATTCTGCAGCCTTCAAATCACACAAAATCAGCAGAAAGGAGGAGTTCAAGTGCAAAAATTCCAGCTTCCTTTACTTTAGAATGTTTATTACTGAGTATTCTATCTGAGCTGGAGTTTCATCACCTATACAATAATATGCTTTTAGTACATGCTACATAAACTTTGATTTGTTACCTTTTCTGATTTCCCATAATGGGTTTATGTGCATTATCGGTAGTGGCCTGGGCTGCTTGTTATCCAAACCTTTTCTATACTTGTGGGGATTTTTTTCACAGAAGCTGCTGTAGTTGTGCTTAATAAAAAGCTAAAAACACTAGGAAAATAACAAATCTAATAGTAATGAAAAATAAAAATTGCAACAAAAAACAAAAATCAATGCAGTTGGAAGACCATTGTAGATAATTCTGCAATGATTTCTAGACATTGATTGATTGCTGTTCTGACTGTTTTTCATAAATGGTCTCCATTATCTGTTGACTGTTTTCCCTACATGTTGTTCTAGACAAGTGCAAATCATGCTGTTATTTTTGTCACCTTTTTCTGCATAAAAGCTATTACTTTGAATTTTACATTAGTTATATAACGATGACATGCACTCATTTGGCAATTTTTGCATGTAATATATTGAAGACAAGTTCAATTTGTAGTCTATATTGTTTACTTTGTTACTTTTCTGTGGTTTCCTTGAGCAGAAAAGCTGAAAGCTGTAGTTAAGCTTATGTTTAATATTGTTGCTTATCTGTTTTTTCAAAATAGGATCCAAAAGAGAAAGCAAAATCTGAAACTAGAGATTGGTTGAACAATGTGGTAAGACAATGCTCTTTCTTCAATGTTTTGATTATGTTCAGATGATTGTCTTTTTGTGAATTTAAAATGTAATAGAGATAATTTTATAATAAACAAGAAAATGCTTGTAATGTTGTGTTTGGTACTCGGGAATGAAATTTCAGTGGCATTGTATAACTCCAATGTTTGGTACAAAATAGACTTTGAAATAGATATTCTAATTAGAATTTGATTTCTAGGAATTTCATTGCATTCCATCTCTTGGCAAAAATCCTCCACACTCACTTTGCCTATACCTCCTTTGTACAACACTCGCCATCTGTAGTAGCCCTATTTTGTGCAGCTGTCGCCGTATGCAATGCCTTTTCCATTTGCACAACCCTCCTCCATGTAGTGTATTCTCTGTAGTCTCATTGCTATTTGTTTAGTCCTTGCCATGTTTTAACCTTCCATTAGTCATGCATCTACTGTATGTGGAGCATTCACTAGTGCACGTCCCCCATCATGTTGTCTGGTTTGTCAATCCTTAACTCCATTACCGTACTTAGAAATTGAAACTTATTTTGATTTGATTTTTATGGGCATTTTGACCTGCCTGGTCATTGGTCAATCATGGACATGTTTCCTCTACATGATACCATATTTTTGAGTGAGATTCATTGCATGGAATTCTGATCTTTTTTGTGGCTCAAAGATCCTACAATCGTTTTTTCTTTTTTAAAGAAAAGGTAAAAAATAGAATTTATGTGACAGAATGTTATGTATTAAATGTTCCTTTAGTTTGCTAATTTATTCAACCAGTGCCAATATTCTGTTATTTACATCACTTAATGCATTCTTTAGTTAGAAGTAGATCCAATTTTGATGATTTGTCAATTCCGGCACCTCCAATCGTTTAAAAATCCTTGTATCTTCATTTGATCCCTACTGTTTCATTCAATTTTGGTATAGTTTTAGTAGACGTGGGTGATGAATTTTTGATGTTACCCTTACTATATTCCATACAAACGTGGCTCAAAATTTGCATTATGATCCTTGGCACTTTTCTTAGGTTGGGGATCTTGAGACTCAAATTGAAAGCTTTGAGGCAGAGATAGAAGCAGTTTCTGTAAAGAAAGGAAAGACAAGGCCACCTAGATTGGTGAGATGAACTTTTTGTGGCTACTTTGTTAATATTATCATATATTCCAAGGAAAGTGAAAACTGGATCAAACATTATGTTTATTGTCTTCTCCAGACACATTTAGAGACTTCCATTTATCGGCACAAATCACATATAATGAAGTTGGAATTGATCTTAAGACTGCTGGATAATGATGAATTGAACCCTGATGAAGTCAATGACATAAGAGATTTTCTAGAGGATTATGTTGAAAGAAATCAGGTGCCTAGTGTGAAGTCTTATATTTTTTAATCTGTAAACTTATCTTATTATTACATGTGTAATCCTCAATATACACTTACATACCTTTGAACTTGTTATACAATATATCGGATTTTGTTTTTGAGATTCACTCTCTTTTCCTCTTGGAAGGATGATCCTGATGACTTTTGTGATGTTGATGAATTTTACAACTCACTGCCTTTAGAAAAGGTGGAATCACTTGAAGATCTTGTGGCTGGTGGTTCATCTGCTCTTGTCAAGGTATCATTTTTCTCCATGTCTGCATGTTGTGGTTTCTTGATGATTTGATGATGGTCTTCTTTGCTCAACCATGATCACATTGTGCATTTTTCGGTAGGGTCTTGGGTTTTCATATCAATTATCTGTCAAAGAGAAAACACCTTTTCTTTTAATATCAAGTGGAAAATATTCATATTTTCTCCTTACATGAATTATTATTCCATTTCAATTTAAGAAAGACAAAGAAACACATTTAAATGTACTTAGGAGAAATCCACCCCTCATGCAAGTAATTTTCCCATTTCCAAATTGCCCAAGGCTTCTCTTTTATCTTAGCCTTTGTTTGTCAAACTTCTGTTAGTTTTCAGTAATATTCTATCCTAGAGATGAACTTCGTGATTTATTTGATTAAGTATGATTCTAACAACTGGTAAGAAATCAGACGTCTTACATTGCATGGACCTTCAATCGTAAAAGGGGAAATCTTTTATATCAAACTGCAGCAATGATTTCGATCAGTCTACTCTTCATTCTTCTATGAGCAGGAAATACATTGGTTTCTGATACAATATCTAATTGTAAATATGACAAGAAAATTTTTGTTACAAAGAAATCTGAATTTGATTACAAATAAATTTGTGAACAAAAACAGAATATTCTTTTTTAATTTTACATTCTTTGATGTCATATAAAAATATATAGCAGAAGATGTTATTCTCAGAATTATTTAATGGAAGATTTTGTTATGAATAGAGATAAATGGAAGGAAATGATAAAAATAAATGAAGGGATGTTATTCATCTTTACCAAGCTACAGAGTCAAGTTAAAGTATTGCTTGTTGATGTACAAAGATATACAGCACAAAATAGATAGTCTATTTCCTTTGGGTTGAGGATCTATTCTTTTGAAAGGAGAATTGTGCTTCTCCAGAGAATGATTGCTGATTTTCAACCTTCTTTTCAAAATGTCATTCCTCTTCTCCCACCAAAATGCCTGCAAGTGAATATACCTTCTAAGTTGGAATGTCCGGATTGATTGAGGTTGTTTCAAAGGAGGCAGTGGGCAATCTCCAATTTGGTTCAGTGCATCAATGGACTTCATCAAATTTGCATGCTGTGATAGTATTGCATGTTTGTTTTCTGGTTGTGCTTTTTTATCCACCACACAACTGCCACCTCATACATCAAGCATTGTCTCTTTAAACCATTGTCTCTTTATTTCCCTTCAAATACGTGTTCATCATGCCATAATGTTTATCGAGTTAGTGCTTTCACAACTCTTTCTTTGCAATCAAATCAATCAGATATGTTGACATATATGGTCTTTTGGTCATATGTTCTTGTATTACATCATAGAACATAAACTTTGTTCCAATGCTACCAACATTCTTCCTATCATGTCCACATTCCCTTGAGTGCCCTCTGCTAATCTGCTTGGACATGCCATTTTTGGCATTTTGTTGTTATTCCCTTTCCATTTCACCCAGAAATACTTACACAGTTCCACTGCCTTTTTCAAAATGTGCTAAAATTATTGTAAATGATTTTCTCATTTTCCTGTCATTTTTCATTCTTTTATTGCATTATGGGTTCCTAATAAATCTTCCTCACTTTTGCTGTGATATAGTCTAGGATATTCAATGTCATAAACTAGAATCACCTGATAGAATGTGCTAGGATTGGAAAATGAATCACTTGGTCGTTGTCCAAAGAAGATTTGCTTGAATCTTTGCTCACTTGTTTGCATTTGTCCTTTAGTTATTCTTTCATTTGGGCATGCACTAGTCTTGGACATTTTGGATCTGTGCATATAAAATCATAATATATAACAACCACAACGACAATTTGAGTTATAATTCCATTATGTAGAGTTGGCCACTTAAATCTTTTTCCTTCAGGTATTTCTATTTAATGTCAAATCTTATGTAAGGTTTAAATAAATTTAAATCTTTTCTTACCACTTAGTTTTAGTCCTACGACTTCTTTCTTATAAAATCATAGATATAGAATAAAAAATTCATGTCAAAAAAATCAGAGCAGATATAACAATAAATCTGATCCAAGCTTGCATGAAAGAGGCAAAGAGAAGAATAATCCAAAAAAGAAGAGAAGTTCATCCAGCTTCTTTATTATTTGACCACCATAGTGAAGATCCAACCAACTCTAGAAATTTTCAGTGAACTCCAGCAATTGCCAGTCACCTCCAGTGAGAAGAGAGGAAGGTGGTGAAAGAATGAGAAGTGTAAATGAGAAGATCTGGGTAGTATTGGTTGAAACTTTTTGTTTATCAACCAATGTAAGTTTCTTTTTCCCATGAAATGCACAATATCTGTTGATACTCTGATATGGGTCAACATGGAATCGATACATCAATCACTATTGTGTTGAAAGTCAAAGCTGCTAGCATGTGTATTTTGGTTTGGTGGGCTGGATTTCCAAATGTGTATGTGAGATATTGTTGACACTAGTCACCCAAGAAGGCCTATCTATAAAAGTTATTGTTAGAGCATACTTTCTTTGGGATGATTCTATCTTTATGGTGAAGTACGTTTTGAGATAACAAAATGGCTGGCCTTTAAGATGGTATGGAGGGGTAGGGGGCCTTTTAAAGTTGAGCTGCAATTTACAAATTTATCAACTTGGTTGTTGATCAGGACACAACTTGTAGCCTTTGCAAGACAGCACCAGGGGTCTGTAAACCACATCTTTCAGCTTCAACTTCAACAAGAATGTGTGGAACAACCTGCTTAAGTTTGCATTTTAGGATGGCCTTGACTTTGATTCCATGTCATAGGAACATCATGCACATGCTTTACCAAAAGAACGCAACTGCCATAATGCTTGTTGAATTCCAAATGACAAACAATATATCATTTGCATCTTTATTCTGTGACAATGTTGAAAATTTCAATTTTAGCGCATGGACTTTGCATTAGGCAATAGGCTATAAATATTTTAGGAACATGATGTTCTCTAATATACTTGTTGGATTTAACTCTTCATTAAGCCATATTCTTGGTGGATATATCTTATTAGTTTTTATTGAAATTTATCGTACTTTCTTTCAAAAAATATGATGAACATAAGTAATAGTAATGCACCTTAAAACATAATGAGATAAATGGAACATTTCTATACGAGGACAAGACTTAAAGGATGCTCTCTACCAAGGAGACTTAGATATGAAATATACAATTTTCTATTTTTATGGTTTTTCTTTGAAAGAAAACTTAGATATGCATTTTAGGGAATATTACAGAAACATACATTACAGTTGAAATATATAATCATAAGTATTTCTGAAATATACACATTTATATTATCATTGTATAATGTTGATGAGCTTAACAATGAAATTTTGGTAAAGAGCAATTGAAAAAGACTAAGACATGCAGCTGTAGTTACAGAAAATCAATTTGGATTTATGTTTAGGCAAATCAACAATGGAAGTTATTTTTCTACTAAAACAACTAATGAAAAATTTTTGAACTAAGAAAAAGGGCTTCCATATGGTGCTTATTGATTTACACATGACAGAGTTACTAGACACAGTATGGTGATATTAAAAAACAAAGGGGCATTGATTGACTATATTGATATGTATGATAAAGTGGTAACTAGCGTTCAACTAGAAAAGGAGAGGTAAAGGAATTTACAATTCATATAGGCTTAATACCATGTTTACCACAATTCATAGGAATAAAGCTTTAATACCATGTTAAATACACTCCTAAAAGTTAATTGAACAATGAGAGAAGCACTTTACCACAATATAAACCCTTGGTCCACCACATCCTTAACAATGTGGGTTTATCTTTCCAACAGAAATAATTAACAAAATATAAGAAGAAATATCTTAGTGTCTATTATTTGATACAGTTTTAGTTGATAAAAGTAAGGCATGGATACGTTTTAAATTAGAATTGTGAAAACTGAAAAGATACTTTACAATCCAAAGGATTTAGATTAAGTAGGTTAAAAATTGATTGCATGAAGTGCAAGTTTAGCAATGATAGAAATAATGATGAAAGTATAAAATAAGGTGGCCAAGTAATCCATAAAAGTAAGAATTTTAGATATTTAGGATCTATAATGACAATGGAAAAAGTATGGAAGATGTTATTCGCAAAATTACCATAGGTTCAATGAAGTAGAGAAATGTATCTAGACCATTATGTGACAAGTGAATATCCTTAGAATTAAAAGGAAAGTTTTATAGACTATTCACCCAATTATACTTTATGGTATCAAATGCTGGGTTGTTAAACTTGAACACGTGCATAAAATTAGTTTTGCAAAAATGCAAATATTAAGATAGGCAAGCAGTGATACAATAAAAGATAAAGTAAAAAATGATTTCATTTAGAATAGAGTGGGAGCCACACCAATGCAGGATAAAATAACAAAAAAAATCATTTTAGATGGTTTGGGCATATTTATAAAAGACCTATAGTTGTACCTATAAGGAAAGAGGATTAAACAATATTATAGGTGCGATTAAAAGAGGTAGAGGAAGGCCAAAATTATTTGGATATAAATAGTAAAAAATATTTAAGATCATATAATTTAATAATAGATCTAGCTATGGATAGAAATAAACTTAAAGAAATTATTCATATGGCCAACCTTGCATAGTGGGATAAAAACATTATTTGTTGTTATATATACATTTACTATTATTACACTTCTTATTTTGATATCGTCTTAATAATATTTATATATTTCATTGTTATTTAGAAAATACTAGTGCTAGAAGTGTACATAATTATTATTATAAATTTTCTAACATACATAATATATACATAAAAGTAAAAAAAAATTATATAGGCACCAAGGCATCACCTAGGTGCCCTCACCTACCTTGGCACCTTAATAATTATGGTACAACCCTTTCCTTAAACGCATGACAATTGTGGCTATCAACAATAGCAACAAAGTGTTGAATTAACAAGAGAGATGCAAACAAATCGAGTATGTCGCATATAGTGGGAGGCAATAGAGTCTGCAATGCAAGAATTGTCTTGAAAAGCTAAAATTACACTTATATTTGAGGTTTGAAGTTGTGGAAGAGGATTCAGTATAGCCTGCAACAAGGGGAATTTCTGATAGGCAATTTGAGATATGGTCCAAGTGGAGGAAGTTGCCTGATCAATAGAAGTCTCCATGGAAGCATGTGGATCCCATTTGAGTCGACTAAACTTTTCTCAACTCTTACCTAATTGCTTTGACCATGATGATCACATAAGTAGGGATCACATCCTCCCCTTGTATAACATTTGTGGCCATGCACATGTCACCTGCTATGAATTTGTTGGACAATGTTAGACTATGAATTTGTGATGTCACATAATGAAGGGCAATCAAGACAGAAAACATGGTGAGTTCTTCATAGTTCATCCAAGAGATTTCAATGATAAGTGGTTCATACACCACTACCTCATTAATAGCGCATGTAGGTAGCATGGACATTTTGGATGGAGGGTTGCTTGTAGATCTCATGCACATAAGAATTGCTCTTCTCATACCCTTGCATACCCTTAATGAGTTTCAAATCGTTTTTTTGAAGAAATGTGTTTCAAGTCTTCTTGAGCACAATGACTTCTCAGGTAACACTTGCATCCATGTTGTTCACTAGTTGGGATATAGCAACAATCTAGAAACCAAACGTCATTAACCAGATCCTTTAGATTTTCAGGATCTTGTGTAAGGTGCTGGTTCCTGTGAGGAGTGCTAATGAAGGTTTATTCCTTTCAATCTGTTTTACAAAGTACTGTTGAGATCCTTCATAGTGATTCATGATGATACCATATCTCCACGGATTGAGGCAAATCAACAGCAAAAACAATTTTTTCAGCACAAATAATGATTGTCATAGGTTGAACAAACATCATTTGGTATGCCTAATTACATTGTGGAGGCCATGTGTTCTTAGGACACATTCAAATGGTCTTACACTGTGGATGGGATGCGAAGGGGAAAGAATGGGTCACAGTAGTGGCAGCAGTGGTGGAGAAAGAATGATGGTGATTTTTATTCTTTTTAGAGTTAAACCCTAAGCTCTGCACCATGTTGGCTTCTGGGGAAAATGATATATATTTATAGGATATCAAGGTACATGAATATGAGTGTACCCTGTAGTCCAACTAACACCCACGTAATATACTTTATGTCTAACAGAATAACTTACCATATCTCTGATGCGCATCTTTCATCTTCTTTATACATGTACATGCTTTTATTGGCCAGTCCTTGAACCTTTTTCATGATTGTGTTTGGTTTACATTTCATGTAGGGTGTTGGTTCTGTTTCAATTTCTAGTGCAGGACTTGGTTTGAAGGGTTCTGTAGCTAGTCCTGCCACCCAAGGACCTGTAAGTCTATAGGCGAAACTTTGACTGCGAATTTCTGTAGTAAGATTACAGTTATCTGTTGCTGTTGAATTGGATGACACGTGTCATGTTGATTACATTAATAACCTCCTATAAAGATGTTTAGATACTTGCTTAGGCTTGAAGTTGCCATAAATAGGCTGAGAGAGAGAGAGAGAGAGAGAGAGATAGAGAGAGAGAGAGAGATAGAGAGATTGCAGAACATTTTCATATTCTATCTTTTCAATTTTCATTGAGCTTGCAATGGGTATGCTAGCTGACAGTTGCATTTGTTTATATAATACACCAATCAAAAACTTTTTAAATTTATTTATGGAGCCTAAGCACCTCGACAGGTTCATAACCATGGATTATGGTATATTCCCTTTCCCAGAACCATCAAGTCAGCTGTTATTGAATGCCCTTTTATGATAGAGTAATGTTCTTAAAAAACTAATCCCTTGTGCATGCAGATTCTCAGGTAGTGACTACATGGTTCATGAAACACACATGATGATCTATTGTGTTTTTGGTGATGCCTTGTTTGTAATTTAAGTTTTCTGTGTATCATAGGAAACAACATTGTATGTCATATAAATCTAAGTTCAAACCAATTGCTATTAATTTGGAGTAAGTTATCAGTGTTTTTAGCTGAATGGCTGAAATCACATCTTCTACAGCCAAGTTCCACTCACCTAAGAATATATAATTACTTCCAGTTACGTACATATTTTTATCACTGTTATTCCAATCCCACATACTTGGACACTGGGATTAAGGCATTTATTGTTTTTGGTTTGTTGTCTTAGGTTACCATTAATTGTCATTTGAATGAATGAGATTTTGAATATAGTTATTAGGATATTGTAATTGGATTGCTTTTATGGTTCCCTATGAAGTGTGGGGTGTTTGAGTGGATCTTGCTAGTCTGCTACTTCCTTTGAAGTCATTCTAATATATTATTAGTTTATTATTCACGTAGGAATATTTCTTTTTTTCTTGAAATCTGTTCTGTACGTGGTATTGATATGTTCCTTGATGTTTTTTCTTGTGGCATGTAATTCTGTAACTAATGCACGTGTCCAAATTTATGATACATTTTCTGCTGTTGAGATTGAGCTTTGGTGGTCTATATATTTCATGAAAATTTGGTTGACCATCTGCTGTTGCCATTCTTAGGTTGGACAAACATCATCATCCCAGCAAAGTAGTTCTGCACATGATCAATCTGAGGAGACAGCCTCACTGGATACTAATTCAGATGTTCCTAAATCTAGCCTCAAAGCTGGAACAGTTGGCTCTTTGGTCTCATCTTCTTCCTCAAGCAGTGTTTCAGGTACCACAGGTGCGATCAGTTCATCTGCTTGTGGCAATATCACTTCTTGCAGTTTTATTGGGGACACTGACTGCTGCTTTTGTTTCTGGTTCAGCTCCTGTTCGAAGTGTTGTGGAGAGCCCAGTTGCTTCTGCTTCTTTAACTTCTGTGAATCCATCTAATTCAGTAAAGAATGATGATAATGCAAGTTTTCTTAGCCATAGATCTTCTCCAACACCCAATGAAATTGCTATTGGGAGGGGAACTGGAAGAGGCTCCGTGGTTGGTGTAGCCCCTAGCCAAGTTTCAGTTAGTGCTCCGGTGAGTTTGGGTTCTGTTGGTGCAGTTACAGCTGCCTCTGACATGGTCAAGAGAAATGTGTCAGGTTCTGATGAGAGAAGTGAGTCTGGCTTCCCTCAAACACTAGTTTATCCTCTTAGTTACAGTGTGCTGTTGCGGCCATGTTCTGAATCTCATGAAGAAATCATTTCTGCAGATGCCACAAATGCTGGTGAAGGGGCTGTTATAGGCGGAAGGGTATTTTCACCTTCAGTAGTTAGTGGTGCACAATGGAGACCCCCAAGCTTGAATTCATTTCAGAACCAGAATGAAATGGTATAATCTGTATTCACTTTTTTTTGAAAGGAGTATTTATTCTCTTCTGATTCTATTATTGCAGTAGTTTCTTTGATATTTTAATTTTCTTGGTGAAGTCAATATTTAAATTGTTGTTTAGTTGTAATTCATAGAACCGTAAATATCTTTTTATTCTATGTGGTAGTGAAAAGATGACAATGATTTACAGTGAAAGCATTTTGATTGATTAGTCTTTCAATCAAGACAATTTCGTAGCCTTGCTGGTTGATTGATCAAGCCATATACCAAATTTGATCAGCTGATTTGTCCAACAGGCATTCTAGTTGCCTTTTCTACATTCTTAGGCTTGGCAGCTAATTGTTCGTTGTAGAAAATTCTGCATCATGAAATATCAAATGGGTTCAATGTTGCCAAGTTGTTATTTTTTCGGTGAAATATCAAATGCCCACTTCAAAGGTCATGGGTTCAGACCTTGGCATATGAACAAGAAAAGTCTGCATCATGCAATGTGTAACTCTAGATAATTAATGGTTGTGCATCGAATGAACTATTTTCTTTGGTTCTTGGAGCAATATCAATATCATTCCTAATAAAGGTGTAGCCAACATTTTCATAAGCCAACTGCACATTCCAATTGGATGATCTCAGGATTCATTATCAATTAATTAAAAATCAGTAAAAACACATAAACAGAAAAATAAAAATATATGAAAAATTTGCATAAGTATTTTTTAACTATATTTCATTCAGAAATAAAAATTTCTGTTTGACTTCTAGTTCCTAGTCTGACATCATGGTTCAGTTGATCTACTCTACCGGTTAAACTACTAAAACAGTCTCAAAGGGTGTGCAACGTATGTATTTGGACCATGAGTTAAACCTAATTACCTGAGAAGCTTACTGACCAGGGAGATTTGAACATCATAATGGAGTTGGTGAACTCTTGGCAATTTACCAAGCATAGGCCATGACAACATATATCAGTGACTTAATAAGAGAATGCTTGACAAAGTATCCTAGCATGCAGCATCAACAAGAGCCATCATGTACACTTGCCAAATGGTCAAATGTTTACCATATCAATACATATTAATTTTTTACAATTACAGATCTAATAAGTGTTTTCTTATTAGGATTAGTTTAGTATTGGTCAAAATATTGATTCAGATTGTGCATATCAAATGGATCCATTCATTTTTAAGAGGGAAGACACTCATTTTGATCATTACACATGAAATATCTATAAATATAGGTGATACACTGTCAAAACTTCTATCTTCCATAAGAAGTGCAAGTTTCTCTTCAATCCATTTGCTATCATAGCAATAAGTTGTTGAAAGCTACATTCTCAAGGGAAAACACAAAGATTAGATGGAGCAACAATGATGATGCCACCAGGTCATACGATGATAATGATAATGTTGGCAATGCTAGAGAAGATAGAGACAAAGAACAATCTAGAGGGCAAAATGATCAAGATGAACAAAAACAGTGTTTCTTAGTGTCTTCAATGCTCAATAAATGTTAGAATTCCTTTTGAATCAAAAGCCTATGAAGCCCATCATTGTTTCTTGGACAGGTCTCCAAGAGGCCTTCCCCCAACAAAATATTTGAGAAATGCCTCCCTAGCACAAACAAGGAGAATGCACTCATGTGCCCTACATCATGCAGTAGAAGTGGCACAAGTTGTGTAACCTGGCACAAGGTCATGTGTTGCCATTCCCCCACAGATGGCCGATGTGTATGCACCCCAATGGACGTAGATATTATAAGGATCATTTAAGAAATCCACACAACTATAGTTGTTAGATTGGTATGTCTTATGTTAAATGGGTTATTGAATAGTCATTTTAGTCCAATATCCTCTTGCAGACTGAGATTGTTTTCTTGTATGTGTTGCAAGTTTCCTTTAGATCACCTACTTAAACTCCAAATTAGTCAACCATGGTAGCTTGAGCATGTGGTGGTCATGTTCCAGGATGAGGTGGAGGTCATGAAGGTCATCAGTTGCATATATACTATGGATGCACCAATCACAGATCAGATATTACTCATAGAGGTTTAGGAAATCGAAATTGCCGTAGATCTCCATAAACATTTGAGTACGCAGGTAGTGATTCCCTTCACAGGTTTTGTTAGTATCTCTATAACCTTATCTCGAGATGAGTATGATCAATTCCTGCAATTAGTGTCAAATCTCTATAACTAACATACATCACATGCCACTATTTTGACGTTAGTTACTATAGCCTCAACTACTATAAGGATGGTTCCGAAGTCATCGATTTCGATGACTCATCACATATGTTAGATATGCTTGATCTGTTTATCCGATTATCTCAATTATCTCATATTCGCTCTATTACCATTATTTAGTAGTCAGACTTATCATGTCATGGGAAAGACATTATTCTTGCTGTCTTAGGTACTTGACTTTCCTATCAATCTCCCATCTATTAGTACTATTAGCAAACAGGTGATATGTTTGATAACCCTTTTCTAATTTCATTTACCAATGAGGATTTGTAGATTAGCTTAGGGTGTAAGCAAGGCAAAGAAGTTTTACTATTGGTTCAAGATGTGGCACCTTAGGTCTTAGTGTCACTGGTTTCCATAATTGAGCCATCCTTTTTGTGGCATTTTTGATTGGGTCATTTATCATAGTTGAAGATTCAATGTTAAGTGTCAATTATGTTAGTTAATCAAGCATAAACATGCTACCTTTAAGAGCCTATCTAGTTAAGAGTTGGAGTTCATTCAATGTAGTCCATTGTGATATTTAGGGTCTTACAAAGACTATAGGTGTCAGGTGGGTTAGGCCTAATCAGGTTGACATTATCCAGCATAGTTAAACCGTGTTGCTGACCAATATGACTTAATATTTTGGACCATGCTAAGTAACCGTTTAGTGCAATTGGGTCATGTCAACATGACCTAATTTGGGCATGCAAGTTGACATGGCTCATTGAGCCAACCTATAACAACTCAGGCCAATATGATTTGACTGTTTTTTAAAAGGTTTTTTGCAGAAAAATTGCAAAGATGTCTCTATCTTTATTTAAAAGATTTATTTCTTTAAAATAATTTTAAAATTATTTTTAGTGTTTTTTTCTTCAAAAAAAATTAATTTTCTAAAATTACACTTAAGTCCACCAATTACCCAAAATGCCTTAAATGCAAATAAATACCTCTACTACCTTTTCATGTCTTCACACATCTTCCTACACTCTTCTCTTCTAACTTTTAATTCAGTCTCAATTCTCTATTCTCTTCTCAATTCCTTACTTTCAGTGAATATTAAAGCAGAATGAGAATACACAACTGCCTTTTTCATTTTATTTTGTAAAATATAATTTTTCCAGATTATATTTTTTATTTCTCATGTTTTTTGTAATTTTTGTCATTTGTAATATGTTTTGAAATTTGAACCTCAATGAAGTAAAATTTCAGTATTTTTTGTAATCTAATTTTAAATAATAAAGTAAATTCTAATTTTAATTTTTATTGTCTTATGGTATTGTAACATGTTTGGCATGAAACACCATAGGAATTAACAATATGAGCTGGTATGACAGTACGATTGGGCCATGGGTCTTAGGCCATGCCTAGGCCACATCTTTGAGAGTTTGGGCACAACATGGATAATGTCAAGTGTGATTTGATTTGGGGTGGTTTGGGTTAGGCCAACATGGCATGGTATGATTGACTTGTATAGCAAGGATCACGTCAGTGATTAGATATTGATATTTTATTGTGTTTATTGATGATTGTATGGATTTATCTACTTAAGAATTGTACTTTCATTGTTGATTTGTTGAAATAATAAATTAATTTGTTGTTACTTCAAAAGTACTTTGTATTGATTATGCATTGGAATTTAGTCTAACCAGTCTACAATAGTATTGTAAATTTTTTAGTATTTTCCGTTGAACCACATATCCACACACATCTTAACGGAACAATGTTGTTGAGCACAAACATTGACACCTATTTGATTTGGCTCAAGCTCTTATGTTTCAGATGGATATACCTAAATATGAGTTTTTATGTTATTCTTGCAGCATCTATCTTATTAATACTCCTTTTAAAGGGAGGTTCCACTTCAACATTTGTGTCCTGGTGTGGAACACTTCTCCCTTCCACCTAGGGTCTTTGGTTGTATTGCCTTCATATAAAATTTGACTCCCAACCTTGACAAGTTAGCTCCTTGATCAATTAGGTGTGTATTTGTTGGATATTCTTGCAGTCAAAGAGAAAATAAGTGTTTTGTTCCCTCCACTAGGATGTGTTTGGCATCTATAGTTGTAACATTTTTTGAATCTCAATGATTTTTCTTGTACATTTCCATTATTTCCTTATTCTTTTAAAAAAGCGAGATGATTCTTATATATTACAAGAATGTTCTAGCATGAATTACAACATCCTTCTAGCATTAATAGTACTCGCTATTAATAATGGAGACCCATAGCCTGTGCTCCCCTGCCCTCCATCTCCAAAGCCACTTAGAAGAGTCTTGTTAAAGACATCAGTGATCTGACACCCAGATCACCCATGCTAAACATCTTGCAAACTTCAGCCTACTTGACCAGATGACACCCAGATGTTCTGTTATTGTCGTTTGTAGCTTACATTGGTGTACACCTGCAATTCTTTTGAAATGGGAGGGAGATTGCTACGATTCTGATAGATGTGCCTGCTGTTTTTAGAGCTGCAGCTAGTTGTAATGTGTCATTAATTTTAGTCCAAGTAAAATCATGATTCTCTAAATGTTGCATGCTAAGTGCTTAATGTTGTTATATTGTATCAGTTTCTTCTCATGTTTCAGCAATAAATGTCTAGCTTAGAAATATGGCTTTCTTCAGGGACAATTTCGTGGGAGAACTGAGATTACTCCAGATCAAAGAGAAAAATTTCTTCAACGGTTTCAGCATGTACAGCAGCAAGGTCCTAGCAATCTGCTTAATGCTGGCCATCTTTCAAGTGCAAATCAAAAGCAGTTTACAGCGCAGCAACAAAGTTCCCTGTTACAGCAGGTGCCATCCTATTTATTCCCAATGCAGTAGTTTTTTGTTAACATTTTTCATGTACTAAAATCTCTCTATTTTGAAAGGGGGTTGGAGTAATTTCTTTCATGTTGTACTACAGAAAAATACAAGTGAGCTTTCTATCATTTCCAGAGAACCATGATTTCAGCATTGGTCATAATAAAAAAGTTAAAATAGAAACTAAGTGGGGATTTCTGCTCCTGGAAATGTTGGGAAATGACTTGATGGGAAATCATTTCCCACAAACTGTCTCGTTTGTACTCATGAAATGATGCACAATCAGTTCCTATCACTTTTGACTTATAACTATTAAGAAGTTTTGTGATTTCTTATTTCCAGGCATTCGATTTGATAGTAAATCTTGCGACCCTGAGACATGCCTCCATCTAAGCACACAATATTATCTAAAAATAATATATTAATATTTATAATAATAATAATAATATATTGTATCAATATTTATTATTATCTAAAAAATAATATTATAAAAATAATGTATTAATGTATATTATAAATATTTATTATTAGAAAATTTTAAAATTTAAGTCAATGATATATAAGTTTATTTTTGTTAAAAAATTCTTGTCAATTCTCATATCTACATAAACACCTTAATTTCAAATTTTGTTATTTTTCTATTTGTGCACAAACACTATTATATTCTTGTCAATTCTCATCATTTCCATTTCCTATGAATTCTAGACTTATCCGCAATTTCCTTTCTTATTATTTCTACCGACAAATATATCCTAAACTTGCACTCCATCATTCCAATGAGCGGGAATTTCATACTCAAATGCTTTCGTGGGAAGTGTATTCAGTGTGTAATCCATTTGCTTGATCTCCGAGAACTTACAGTGAAATAGTAGTTTTATATGGACTAGTCATTTCTTCAATACAAACAGTGCTTTTGATTGGATATGGCATTTAATTGTAATAAATGCTTAGAAAATAAATTTATTTGATTGTGTATGATATCTTACATTCTTACTTCATCGTATCCTAGAGTTTCATGTTGAAACTCAAGGTTTCTTTTTGCCAAAATTCAGAATTTCCATAATTTTGCCATTTCTAATAATATTTTTAATAGTACTTGATATTTATCATATTTTAAGACCAATACTCATGCAGTACTGATATCTTACACGTTTTTGTAATGAACCTTATTTAGTTATATTTGAATGAGATTGATCTTCTCACTTCTCAAAAAATAATTATTTTTCTTCAACTTTAGGAATCAAGGTCTTGACATTTATAGACATTTTTAGTGTGCCAAGTGTAAAATGCTTGAATTTATGTCAAGTCCTTTCTCTGCTACTCTTCTTTTGAAGTACAACGATTTTTTAGCTTGATGAAATTTCCCAGTACGCTTCTGGACATGCAAATGCTATGTCAGATGATTTCAATGCATATGTTAATCAGTCATTTCATTTTTCAACCTCAACTTGTAAAATAACAATCACATTATAAATGTATGCAAGACATAATTCGAGAATTGCATATTATGCATACTATTGTGATTACAATATTCATCTGCATATAATGTTTTCATCCTGTTTACTTGAAATTTATTTATTTAGAAAACTCATCTACTTGTTCTGAGGGGGCTCACATTACGGCATGCTGCAGTTCAATTCTCAAAATTCTTCAACTCAAATTGGAGTTGGCCTTGGAGTTCAGTCACCTATCCTTGGCAATGTTAAATCTGCTTCACAACCACCAAATGTTGTTCATCATCAATCAACTCAGCAAGGCAATTTGACTGGAGGATCGAAGGATTCAGGTTTAACAATGGAGGCACATTAATTTTTTATGCTTCACATAGCTGCATGCCATTTATTCAATTAAATGTACTCTCTTACTCATTATCTGAATTTTGAATCTCTCTCTATGAAGATCTGGCTCATATGAAAGTGGAAGGGCAACAACATTCGGATGATTTCAATGCAGAACCTCTTATTAGTTCTGGTCCAAATAAGGCTGCCGTCAATGATGATGATCTGAAATCCACATATATGGTCAGTAGACATTATATGTGCATTTATTTGGTCTTTTGGCTTAAATATTGTATGATCCTTTGAAGGCCCTATCTATGAAAATTTGTTATTTCTTGCACTGAAATCATTTTCATTTAGAGATTCTGGGTTAAGAATGACTAATTAGCCTTATGTCCTCATGTGAGGTCACCTTACTAACTTAAGAGGGAAGATTCTAAATCACCATTCAAAAGAACAAAGAGCTTTTATTTTAGTAAGAAATATTTTTCACTAAAAAAAGGTTTTAGAACAGCTAGATAGTGAGGTTTCTTTACCCATAGGCATACAATTTTCTATCTAATAATAATACATTTATACAATAATAAATTATATGTAACACTCGTTTCCTCTGGCCATGATGTCCCCCACTTATAATAACATATATATAGGACATGTAAACGAGTGTTTAAATATGTGGCCATTTCTTCCTATGTGAAGGGGTTGATTGCATGATTGAGAGAGTAAATCCCATGTTTTAACTACACTAACAGTGCATGCTAATATACAGGTATAAATGATATTGATTTAGATATAGACTGCCTTTTTAGTTATGGATTAGTAACAAAGTACCTGGGTAAATCAATTAAAGGTCTCCATCATATAAAAATAAAACTCTAATTCCAAACTTTAGAGGCCTTATTAGCGTGACAAGGTTGCAACCATCTTCTCTTTATCATATAAAAATTTCTATGCATCAAAATCTCAACTTCCTTCCTCTTCTGATCTATTCCAAACTTTTAAAAAACCTGAGATATTTCTCATGGTGGTATTGTTGTCATTTTGTGAAGGAGAGTGAAGGAGGCCTTTATTGTTGTCAACCTTAAACTTGTCATCAATCTCTTCGCTTGTCAATGCAAGGGTTGTAGTGGAAGGTAATGGGACTCTTGGCGGTGGTAAGTGTTGCATCTAGATTGTTGGCCAACATCTTGTGGATAAATGTTTGATTCTTTGTTGACTTGCCCCATCTCTTGTAACATCAGAAAATGTACCAGGCTACCAGCAATGTTTCCCTCTTTCTCCAATTGTACTAAGGACACTGAGCATACCCTGAATTTAACCAGAGCCATTTCCACAATAGAGGAACGAAGTCATTGATTTGCCTTCACTGTTCTAGTAGTGTCAGCCGAGGAGGATGAGACTTGAGAATACCAGCTTCAGGTCCATCAAAGATGGAGAATGTTGGAAGGGTGAAGATGTGGAAGGCACATTGGCTCTGGATGAGGATGGGAATGTTTTTTCCTGAGGATAAAAAAGATATGAAGTATGAATCGTAATTTTTTTTTTTTTAGTTCTGGCCTTGTGTAACAACAGACAATAAGCCCCTGTTTGTGCAGTCCAAAAATGGGGGTAAAGGAAAATCTGGAAAACTCACCTTGTTTGTGCACATTGGTAAATTTGGAAAAAAATTATCATCGTTTACCACTGTATAAAAGCCATATTGTCAGCTTTTTGCCAACCCTAACCGTCCTGAAAAATTTTCTCCTGATCAAGGGTTGCCCAGTTTCCCACTATTGAACCCTACCTGTCCTAACTTTTCTCCAATTGAAGATCATGCCTGAAGGTCGTGCTGTGTATGTTCCATCAGGAAAAGGTCAAATTTGTTAGATCATCTTAGTGTTGAGGCCTTTGTCAAAAATCTGGTGGCTTTGCTTGGTACATTTAAGGGTAGAAGAAAAGGTATCCAGGTTTGTCAAAATTCTGGATTTGTTGTCATTGCTGTGGATGTTCCATCTGTATCCTATGTTTGTGTCTATATGCTTCCTCAATGCTAATCACACATCATTATACCTAAGGTCATCTTTAGGGCTTCGTCCCACATGAGATCATGTCAAAACTGATAACCTTTATTGATGAATATCAAGCACTCTTACAATGATCCTGCTAACCCAACAAAGAAGCATCAAATTTCTGTTATTCCAATTTTATCATTGCAGGTTGGACGTGGACATGGTTATCAGGGTGGCCACCTAGGTACCTTAGCTTACCTGGGCATTTAAAGCCCAGATTGTTTCTTTCTATTTTTTGGTTCCTTTTCAGGATCAAAGAGAATCCAAATCTTTTTGACAAGACAAAGGGAAAATGTAGTGCACACTCTATCCAGTGATTTCAGTACTTTTTCAGCATCCTCCATCCAGTTGCTTCTCCCCAGCAATGGCTTCTTCCTTTCGACACTTGGGTACCTAGGCGTCTCTACTATGGGTTGCCTAGGCACTATTCTTAATAAGTTATATTTTTCCATAATAATACTCCGTAACTAAAAGTTAGAAATAAATAATCTACAATTAAAACTATGAAATGAAAAAAATCAATACAAAGAAGAAGAGGCAAGGGGGCCATTGCTAATGCCTTGAGACCTTCAGACATATGGATGGACATGAAAATCCATCTTAATTTTCATTCCTGAAAGATGATAAAAGTTTTGTAAAAAAGACTTGAACCGTGATCTTTTCTCATCCAAACTTGCACAAAACTTGAGCCATGTTGTAATAGGGAAATCTGAAGCTTATTATTCCAACTTTCCATCCTCAAAAAACGCATCACCTACTGCTTTTATTGCACATTAGAACTGTTTTTGAGTTTGTGATTTTATTTTGTTATGTTATTAACAATGATGTTACTGCCTTTCCAGGCTCTTAGTTCTGCTTCAGTGATTGAAAACAACCAAATAACTAGAGATTGTAATCTCTCACCTGGGCAGCCTTTACAATCTCCAGCTAGCCTTGGTGTAATTGGTCGAAGAAGTGTTGCAGACCTTGGTGCCATTGGTGATAACATCAATGGATCTATTGGAAGCTCAGGAGCAGTGCATGATGATGCATACACATCACAGATGCTTGAGGCAGCATATTACAAACTTCCTCAGCCCAAGGACTCTGAACGAGTGAAGAATTATATTCCAGTAGATTGCTTGTTACACCTTTTTTATTTTTTTTCAATTGTTTTAAAGTCTATGAAGTCTGCTGAATGACACCCCTTCCCTTTCCCAACAACCGAAACCCTTTTGCAGAGGCATCCAGTTGCAACTCCTCCTAGTTATCCTCAAATACAAGCACCAATTGTTGACAATCCTGCATTTTGGGAGAGGCTAGGGCTTGACAATATGGGCAACGATACGTTATTCTTTACATTTTATTATCAGCATGTATACTAAATGTTTTTTGTTGATGTTTCTTTAACATTGATGTTGCCATGCTTCTAACAATATTGGTTTTAATGCTGCAGAATACTTATCAGCAATATTTAGCTGCAAGAGAATTGAAACGGCAATCATGGAGATACCATAGGAAGTATCATACATGGTTTCAACGCCATGAGGAGCCAAAAATCACAACTGATGACTACGAGAAGGGAACATATATATACTTTAATTTCCATATTGCGGATGATAATTTGCAGCATGGATGGTGGGTTCAAGACTCGTAGTTATCCATCATTGCATCATATTTCATTTTTGTTGTCTTTTTCTTTCATTGAAAAAGGAAAAATCTTTCAATAGTTTCTTCTATAGAAATATTAAACTTGCTCTTGGAATATTTTTCAATCATTTATACCAAGACACAAGGACATTAAGTTGGGGCAAGTTGTTGCATAGGCACAATATATTTTAGGGCATCACAGTGCCATAGCATTGGCCATGTGTGCCTAGGTGACTTGGTTACGTAGCCAATGCTTAGAGGCACCATCTTTCATTAGCATACCTTTTTCACACGACTAAAATATATCTAATCGCTTTTGATAAAAGAAACTTGAGAAATAAATAACATATTATCAAAACATCAAATAAGAAGAACATATTTTACATTTTCCAACTCTTTAAACATAATGATAATATTGCTTATGATTTATGAGAAGTACAAAAATAGATGATATTATATAGTAAGTTAAAAGAGAAATCATTGTCAACAAGATAAACACTATAATCTGAATCATCGATTTGTCATTCTTCCTGTCCTTCATTTCATCATCAAATTCATTATGAAATTGTAGGTACTCGTCCTCTTCAATATGTTCATCCTATGATTTTTTCTTTGTCGTTTTGTATGTAATGGCATAACATTAAGTTCATATTTAGTTAACTATAATTCACATGTAATGTGATGTAATATAATTGAATTCATTTATTAGATTATAATATTCGAATTTTTGTATTTACAAGCTTTGGGATTTAATCATAAGAAATTACATTCTTTGGTATATCACTTAATTAACTGAACATAAGTTTAAATGATAAAATCAATTCTTTATATAATTTTATAATTCATTTATATTTGATTACCAGAGACTATAATTTGGTTACGTAGCCAAATGAGAACATTAAGACTATGACTAACCAAATGATCTGGTTGCTTTCATTTTAAATTCCACCGTTCTTTAGCTGTTTCTTGCAAAGCACTTCCAACAATAACAAGTTCTGTTTTTTGCTAGGTGTCAAAAAATCAAGAGTGATTTCACATTTGAGTATAGTTACCTTGAGGATGAGCTTGGTGTTTAGATCATAGTTACGCCATGTGCATTTGGTACGTTTTTCTATTCTTTTTTGCTTTGCATCTTTTGTCTATGCACGTTCATTCATCTCTCCCTGGCTCTGTTTATTTCGTAATTGAATATATTTTAGTTCATTATTTTTAGGTGAACCTGTTTCAAATCTATGATTGACATAATATTTTGTATGATCTCATTTATATCTAGAAAGTGTTCTCCCGATCTCTGTTTAGATACAATGAAACTATTCTAATTCACAAGTGCAAAACGTTTTTTCTATATGCCAAAGGATGAGGATGCCACTACGGTGAGGATTCTAGATTAGGAGCTTAGCCATGGTAAGATTCCCTCTGGAATTCATGAAAAAATACTCTTGACTATATTGAGACATTGGAATGTCACCTCAAGAAACTCATTCCAAACCTCTAGGTCAACATCATCATGATTATATATTCTAAATCCAATTCCTTCAGTTTCCTATTATTGAATAATTTTTACACCAAGATATTCACGTCTTTGTATGACTTTCTAATTTTTTTGGGTATATTAGTATATATTCTTATTTATATTTTCACTACATTTCTCAATTTTTTCCATTTGCATCTTTTCCAAATCCATTAACAATTGTATCATATGATAATTCGAATGCTGTATCATCATTTCTTAATACATGGTATATAAAAAATGGGATCAATTGTATTTTACATCCTTTGGCTATTTGTACTTTTCATCTTACCATTGTAAGTCTTTTGTTGCAGCATTTCCTTCGACTAGAATAAACTAAACTCCAATATTCCTTTTGATTAAGTAGATCTTAATTTGTGACTTATTCTACAATTTTACCCTTATGTTCCAAGTCTCCTCTTCTTTTCCTATGAAACCTTTCTAAGCACTTGAACCATTTCAAGAAATTCATGTGATCTTACATGATGGAAGGGTCTGTCTTGTTGTCAGATGGAAGTGGTTGAGGAAGGTCTGTTGTAATTTTTTGAAGAAAACAAGGAATTCAACTTCAACTTTATATTTGATGGATTGAAAAGCAATCACATGTCAAAAAATTTTAACAGTGTTGTCTAGATGGAAACATGGAAAAGATAATGACCTTGCATAAACAAATTTACCATGTCCACGTCAGTTTCAATGTCATATCAATGTGTGAATGAAATTTTACCAACATATATCGTTGTTTGATTCCATGGCTGTAACAAGAAAAAAGTAGTGAGTGAAAAAAAACAAGTATTCAAGATGAAAGATGGGTCTCAAGGTTGGCCCCTTTAAAAAAACAGGCTAGAGTTAAGAAGCAAAACAAGGGCTTGATTGGTGCAGATACTTTATATTTAGTAAATTACATTCAGCTAGAAAATAACATAATTAAATACTTTTTAAATTACATTGCATTGAGAGTACCTTATATAAGGTACTTTCTCATATCCGACACCTTCTAGTTGTAATATAGAGTATTGGATATTTAAAATTTTAGTAAAAGAAAAGATATTTCAGTAGTAAATTTAGCTTCCTTAGCATGCATATCGATAAGTACATGAATAGAAATAAATATAGGAAAATTGTTGTGAATTTATGAATATGATAACATGAACTTGGATATTTATATGAAAAAGTGAGTAGTGAAAATGAAAACAAAAGGGATACGAAATAAGAGGCAAGCATGTGCAAATGAGGTCAAAAAAATAGAAAATAGAATAAATAAAGAAAATAAAATTTCAAATAGACGAAAAGAAGTACCATGAGAAGTATGATGTTTATGATAAGATGATCAAAGCAAAGAAGTGGATATGGCAATTCAAGGCAACTAAAGGTGATTCAGCTTATTGAATCCAATATTGTGGGCCCTTGTCAAGGTGTCTCTCCTTTTATAAACTTGTTGAGTAAACCAACTTGTCTTGTCTAAACTACCATAGTTGAGGGGGTAAATTGTAAGTTACCCTAAATTGTAAATTGTAAACTACCATAGACAGTGATTGCATGACAAATATCTCATGCTAGGTGTATGTTGTCATCAAGGACAATGGGTACTGACAAATAAGATACGATGGGTTTTTATTTGCATGTCAACAAAAATTTGGTAATTACATTTGTGTTATTCAAAAATTCATATCTACTTGTATCTCATAAAAAAAATTTCTGTTTTACTCTGATATCACTACTGTTACATCAATTATAGTTAACTTACTGACCATAGTTTACAAATTAACAAATATTTAATAGACATTATATTCATTCTTTACAAGTATATTGAATTAAAAAATTTTAATGACATGTAGCTAATTATGAATTTTTAAATGACATACAAGTAGTTATCAAATTTTTTGATGGTACGCTAAGTAAAAAAATTCTTGGATTTGATCTTTGCTTAAGCAGGTTTGAAGCAAAGGAATTGAAGCGTCTGCCCTATGAACTTTGTGATCGTCTCTGGCCTATCAACAGAGTGGAGTAATATAATTGTATAGGTGTATTCTCCGTGATGGAAATTTGTTTCCATCACTTTTCTCATTCTGTAGTTAATGGAGAGGTAGAATTTCCCGTACATAGAGAAGCTCATACAACCTCGCAAGATCTTCCTAGTACATCAAATAACCAGATGCTATCTTCGTGAATCACAATTTACTCAACGCTTCCGTGTTACAGATCATGAAGGCAGGCCCATCTTACTACCTCAAATTCAACTCGAGAACGAAACTACCAACCTATGGGGATGAACAAACAAAATTCAGTGTTTCATGTAGTTTCAAAGGTATGAAATGGGTGATAAAATAAACTTCTGAGAGTCGTACTGCTTCTGCCAAAGCTCAAAGATTTCTCATGTTGTAGTGGTCAACGTAATTTTCTTTAGCTGTAGTGGAACAACGTAATTCAGGCATGAGTGTTACTGATAAAGGGGTGTGTGTGTGTGCATGTGTCGGTGCACACGTGTGCATGCACGTGTGCGTGTGGATGTAAATGCGTGTGCATGTGCTCATGTGCATATACATGTGTATGCATGCGCGTGTGCGTGCATGTGCTGGGGGTGTATGTGGATGTCTGTCTTCATGGGCGTGTAGGTGTTTGCATGTGTGGGTGCTCACGTGTTTTGGATGCATGTGCGCGTGCGTGTGCGTGCGTGTTCTTGCGTGTTTTGGATGCATGCGCATGTGTGGGCGCGCGTGCGTGTGCGTGCGTACACACGTGACATGCACGTGCGTAGCATGCATATTTAGGTTCATGCAGGGGTGGACGTGCATTTAAACTGATAAAATTTTGTAAATAAGGTACAACTTTTATTTTTCAAGTTTGAAGTTAATTTTATTGCATGAGAACACCCGAGGGTCTTCACCGTGAATGCCTACATTCAAAAGTGTTTCTAATTTCTTAGGATCGTTTGTGGTCAAAGAGAGTTAAAAATAGTTAAAATTATATAATAATTGAAGTGATAAAAATTTATATGTTAAAATTTATGTGATAGTAATGATATTAAGAGTAGACGACTACAAACAAGATCTCCTTAGTTAATGTTAGTTAATGTTGCTTGAATATGAATGGTGTTTTTAATTTCTTAGTAATACTAAAGTTGCTACCCTGAAAATATAGGTTTACACTGCACATGATCTCCTTTGGAACGTCAAATACAATCTTCTATAATTTTGAAGATCTACATGTTTGAGATGATGACTATGTGATGATCTAAGCTAAATTTAAGGGGCAATCAATTAATTTTAAGGGAGGAGTTTACACTTTTGGTACAAATTAAAAATAATAAAAAATAGTGAAATTAATGATATGAGTTATTTTTTTACTATTTTTTATTATTTCTCGTATTTTTCAAACATGCAAATTCCTTTAAAGTATTTAAGATTTGAACATGTGACTTTTCAATGAACCATCAGTATATATACTCCTAAACTAATTTTACATCTATTTATCTACATTTTTGGTATGTTGGAATCTCATACTATTGTAATGAGTTTTGTTTTTTATTATTTTCCTCTGTAAATTTTAAAACGACTTGTCGTAATATACATACATACATATATATATATATATATATATATATATATATATATATAATTTACAATGAGATTGAAATTAATTTTTCATCAATTTCCATTTTCGCTATTTCCTACCGTACGAACCTCCCGTACTTCAATATAATATTTTACATTTTACCTCAATATTACTGTAAACACTTACGCTTAAAAATGCTAATGATGTTCATCTTTATTATTGGAAAATATTAAATTAATATATCTAAATGGTAAGATAAACGCCTGTAATATTTTTTAACATCTACTTTTTTTTTTTAAATCTACTGTTTCATTTTTCCACTGATACGTGTGTTTAAGATAATATTAAGTAAGATGAGGTATGCATTTTTTTGAAAAAGTGTACGATTTAACATGATTTTAATTTTTATTATAAAATATTAAATTTATTTGATAAATATACTATATATTACTATACTGTTTGTTATACTGATTACCATATTGTAATTACTATACTATTTGCATAGTTAAAAAAACTTAAATAAATCATGTTTAATGGTGCATTTGTTTATATAGTAAAATTAGATAAAGTGATATTTATTTATTTTTAAGAAATTATACGATTTATAATGTAAATATTTTGATATAATTTTTTAATATAAAATATTAAAATTATTTGTATATTTTTTATATATTTTTTAATATACACTGTACACTATCGTGTACAGTAAAAAGTTAAAATATATAATAAAAAATAATTTAATAAATAAAACCTTAAACATATCTTGTCTAAAACAAACATATCCTATCAAAAGAAGAAGAAGTTATATTAAAATAATAATTTAAAAAAAAGAAAAACGGTAAGGAGCTCCAGCTGCATCGTCCGCCTCAAGATAATGATGCGAAGACCATGTCAATGGCGTCGATCCAAGGATTTTGTGGTGGCGGTGGATGCCAGAAAGGAGGATGCAAAGCTCAGCTCTCTAGAGATTAGAGCATCAGAACAGATTTGTGGTGGTGGAGGCGGTGGTTGAGGAAATTTTGGTAATATTGAGGAAATTAGAAGAAATTTTAGTGATATTTAGATAAAATTTGGATAATTTGGAGAGACGTAGATAAAGTTTCAATAGACCATCAAGAATTATACTGTGGTAACACCACTTAGCATCGGTCAACAAATCGGTGGCGGTGGTGGAGACGCACAAGAACGGCAGGATCAGGAGGAGCAGGACCGGCAATGGCAACGGCCCCGATCACCAGCCCATCCCTCTGCTCCTCCCCTTGCCGACCCACCAACCAAAACCCATGTCCCCATTTCCTCTCTCCCCACCCCTGGTGGTCCAAACCATCGTCCCTCTTCCCACAGCACCAGCGCCGTAGCGTCGGTGATGGTGCGTCGTGTGCCAACTTGCCCAGGTGGCCCGTTCTCGTCGCCAGGGCGTCGTCCTCCGCCACCGAGTCCCAGCCCCCCGTCTCCGACGGTGGAGAAGGGGGGGATGAGGAGTACGAGGTGGAGTTGGTGAAGCCGTACGGGCTGAAATTCGTCAAGGGAAGGGACGGGGGTACATATATCGACGCTATTGCCGCCGGAGGTGCGGCGGACAATACCGGGAAGTTTAGCGTTGGGGACAAAGTAATTGCCACCAGGTTCCTTTTTCATTGTTCGTCATCTGCTTCCTTCCTTCTCCATCACATCTTTTGCGATATAGCTAATTACTGTTATTAAGGGTGCATTCACAACCAGCTTTTTTCTAACTTTTGGAGTTAGTTAAAAAAAACTGAAGCTAAACTGAAGATAGAATTGGTTTCGTTTTGAAATTATATAGTAATTTAGATGATAAAAGTTTATACGTTGAAATTTGTACAATAATAATGATGTCTTAAATGATTTTAGGAGTTAAAAAAAGTTGCTAAGTGTTGTAATTGTGGAGATTTATATTGGATCTTTTGTGTGTGGCTGACTTGGTGATCTATAACTACTCTTCAGTGCAGTTGAGTTGATGAAGGCAGGTAGATGGTTTTAGGAGTGTGCCGAATCATTTGATTCTAGGAAAAATTCTGACAATGTAGCTGATAAGAATCAACCATGTGGGATGATAAGAAATGGGCAAAAGAAATCAACCGAATCAGTTTAATTTATAGAAAGACATTTCTGTAGGAAAGAGCTTGAATTTTGAAAAGTTTCTAGTGAACACAACTTCTCAACTTTTGCAATGTGTTTTGATGCTTTGGGTTTCCTCCAATGGTGGTGGCATGCATCTCTATGAAACTAATACAACTCCACTCTAATGAATAGCTTTGATGTCTCTTAGTCCTTTGATCTCATCTCATCATCTTTGGTGGATACCACTTTGATACAATCTCTCATTAATCTAAAGTCTAACCAAGGTGAGACTTCCTCGAGATCATGCACCTTTGACTTGGTAAGTGGAGTCTTGACTTCAGGGAGAGCTCCTAGAAGCTTTAAAAGCTCAAGACTATCTCAAGGAATGGAGCAAAGAAAAAAGGTGGATTGAGGGAGAGCTCCAGAATATCTGTAAGAATGGAACAAAGAACGAAGGTGGATTGAGGAGAGAAACTTGATGGGTTTTGCCACCTTGTGTAGGTTCAAAACCATCAATACCCTGTCTTTCTTTGATTAATTACTATATATTGGTTCTCGTTACACCTTTGTCATGAAAGGGGAGGTGGCAAGCTAAAGTTGGCGTGGTCAAGGGATCACCCTATCATGAGGACAACAACAATGAACAACATCGTCAATCATTCCTCTTCAACTAACAATTTTAACTATGGTTTATTTGGATTTATTATAAAGCAATACCTAACCCAACAATCCAAGCACACTTTATTTCCATCAAATATTTTCCCTTGTTCTTCTTGGTTTCAAATGAATTAGTGTAGCATTAATTCTTGGGTTGTGTTCCACATGGATCATCATAAAATCCATCTACATGTCAATTTTGATAGACAACATTAATTTTCAATTGAAATGAGAACTTCCAATGTGATTCTTGGAAGGATTTGTCATTTCACATTGATCTTAAAAGGTAAAATAGAAAGGTGGGGCATTGAAAATATTGGAAGTTCTTAAAATGAAAAAGAAAGAGCCATCAACAATCAAGAAAACAGATGTAGAAATCAACCTTCCATGCTAACCCCTATTCATTTTGTTTACTTGCTTAAACTACCCTTCAAGCTTGGTTATTTCAAATTGCATAGTTAACTTTATGCATTTGATATGGCTAGTTTGCAAATGAACAAGAAAAGGCTTATTTCGTCTATAATTTTCAATCCTCTTCCTTGTGAATTTTATTTGCTTATCTTCCCCAAAAATATTTGTTATGCCATTTCGTGATGTATTAAATTTAATGAGTAAATATTACTCTTACTGAGAGAATCATAAGCAACAGTCTTTTGTGGTTGCAACTTCTAAAACTTATGAATTCTGTATGGTGTTTTCAATCTAAATTTCATGAATGGAATGTGTAAAATATTCAAATATTGTTGTTATCTTATCATATATTTTTGTTTACTGAATCATTTATGGTTTTAATGTACTAGATTTTATTATTGGAAAGTGTAGAGTAACCAGAAATCTATGGTACATTGTCAGCTCGTGTTGTTTATTATTGTATTAATCACTGCTTCATTCTGGATTTCAATGTTACTGTTTTGCCACTGGAATCATATCACCTATGATATTTTCTACATGTGTACAGTGCTGTTTTTGGAACAGATATTTGGCCTGCTGCAGAGTATGGCCGGACTATGTACACTATACGTCAGAGAATTGGTCCGTTGCTTATGAAAATGGAAAAGAAATACGGTTAGATCACCATTAATTAAATTTTTATTGAAATATAGTGGCACTTCCATAGAAAACAAGGTTAATGATTGTTAGTCTTTTTTTTTAGCAGTGATTTGTGATCATATTATCTTTCATGATTGCAAATTTTTTTCTTTTAGGGCAATGATCATGCATGTCCATGTTGAATGTTTAGTTCAGTAGAAATATGGAACAAAAAAGTGAAAAGTTAGAATAATCATGTCTTATTCCCCTTGAAAATCTGTAAGTGCTTATTGAATGGTGCTGTCTTAATATTTATATATCCCTAGGTAATTTGGTTGATGGAGGTGAACTTACAGAGAAAGAGATAATCAGACAAGAGCGAAACTCTGGAGTTATTAGCAGTACAGTTAGAGAAATTCAGGTTTGTTGTTGTTTTCTTTCCTGTATATTATATTACTAGTATTATCATTAATTTATTCAAAGAATGGACTGCATAGGTTCATGTTTCAGAGTAGATAAAGTAGGTTGGATCCAGCAACTATCTGTTTTTTAGGGGTTTGGATCTCTTCATGGCCCTTTCTCAATGTAAGTTCGTATGTCATCCCTTTCTCATGCTAAGTACCACTAAGGGTCAGGAAGAGCACAGATAATTTTGGGGTACTGCTCATGGGGAATCAGATTGATGATTCTCTTTACCGATTCAGTGTCAATGAGCATGAGTTGATTAAGCTTTTTGATTGAGAATCCTTTTGGAGATCATGAGCTGAATTTCTTGAAGCAAAGGCTATGTGATTTCCAACAGATGAGTATGATTTTTGATAACATCTGTGTGGAGGTTGGCCGAGCAGGATTATGTTAGGATGAGAAGAAGCCAATGTCAGATTGGTGAGCTGTAAGCATGAAAGCTTCTTGGGATGTTTTCAGATGTCTGACATGCTCAAGTCTGCTTTATGTTTTGATTGGAAATGGTGTTGAGAATGTCAGTGTGGTGGATATTGCAATTAATGTTGTTGGTTGGTACTTGGAAATGGTATCTAGATTAGGAATGCAAATGGATTGTATATGGATCAGTTGTACTCTTTATCCTATTCATATATGTTTTCCTTTTTGAATACAAAAATAGATATATGTTGGATTTGAAAAACTATACTGTATCTGGAGATATTTGGATATGGATGTTTTTCGAATATTAAATACAAATATAAAGGAATATGAATAACCTGAATAGAATATAAATATACGAGTATTCATCATATAAATCTGTAGTTAAGAATGTTTTAAAAAAACTATGACTGATATTAAATAACTATTAACTTTAATGGTATCTAACATTAAAAAAACTATGAACTTTTATTAAATATATTTATTTGATATGATTTATAATATTTTAAGTATAATAATGACAAAGTATGTATTCGTATTTAAATTCAAGAAAACAGTGTCTGTATCTGGATTGGTATTCATCTGGATGTATTAGCAAATATCCATATTTGGAAAATCTAGATTTGGATTTGATTTCAATCTGTATATCCAGATCCATATTGCACCCATAGTCCAGATACCTGTTTATGGCTCTTGATATTGTGGCTAACCTGTGGCTGTTTCTTGATATTGTGGCTGAACATGTTGGTGTTATTCCATGTTAAATCATTGAAGATGTTTCTGTTTATCTGCATATCTTTGTCAAATTAGACTTGGATGACATCAACATTAACAGTTTCTGTATTTTGCCTATCTGATTTCTGGAAGTTTAGCTTATTGTTTTACAAGCATGATTTCATTTTACAGATGCAAAACTACATGAGGAAAATGGAGCAGAAGCAACAGAGGGTGAATGATCTTCGTGAGGGACTCAAACTTTACAAGTAACTCCAGATACACTCAAACATTGATGGGTCTTTTTCTTCACATATCTTTAGTCATTTTGTTTTTTGTATCATTCTAAACCAATATTTTCCTAACCAATGGATGAAATTGAGCCATTAGATTTGAAATAGCATGTTTTTCCTGTTTTCTATTTTTTGCAGGATTTTGAAATAGATTTTGAGATAAATATTCCATTGAAATTGTTTCTGAAATGATATGTAAAGAAACTAAAATATTCCATTAAAATAGATCTTCAAACAGTATAAAAACATATTTCATCTTTTGAGATGAACATTCTTGTTTTAGGTATTTGTGTATTTAATCAATTTAATGGGATATTGAGTGGCTGTTTGTGAATGTGATTTTTTCAATTTTTTAAATAAAGAAAAATGGTTCAACCTAGGACTGGCCAGTTCACTGGGTCAGCAGGTTCAACCAGTAGAATGGTTGTACCAGGGTCTGTTGACTTGGCAAGCGTGCTGGTTCTCAGACTGATCAGTCTGGCAAGCCAGTCCAGTCCGGTTCTAATAACATCAATCTAAACAAATGCCTGGTGCTCACAATCATGCCATTTATGCTGCATCAAACCATAGATGATATCTTGTTTGCTTGTGAAAACTACAACAGCAATAAATAGTACATGTTCCCGCCTATATTTGAAAATTTGATCTTCCAATGTTTTTTGAATCATATTGCCTTAGATTCCCTTATTATTCATATTTAACATCTTTGCTTTCTTTTACTTGTTCAATTAACAATTAATTTTCCATAACACTGCCATACTAACCACTACACCCTCTTTTTTAACAACCATATGCTAATTTTGGTATGTAATCAATATTGATCTAGTTTCAGTGGTCACCCTTTTATTCTCATGAATCCAACTGTTGTTTCTTCCAAGGAATGCAAAATATGATGAAGCACTGGAGAAATTTGAATCCGTATTGGGATCCAAAGCTGAACCAAATGAAGCCTCCATTGCTAGTTACAATGTTGCGTGCTGTTATTCCAAGCTTAATCAGGTATCTATCCCATTCTGGGAATTGTAGGGCAATCAATGCCTCAATTGCTTCATGGTCCTGTTACATTTTTCCTTCCATATTGCATCAGATGATGAACACATCTTGCAGGTACAAGCTGGACTATCTGCAATAGAAGATGCTATGCAGGCAGGTTATGAAGACTACAAGGTAAATTTTGAGTTGGGTGTCAACATTTTCTTGTGTTATGAGAGTTTAAAAGAAGTCTGAAAAGTCTAAGCATTTGAACAAATATCCATATCAAAATAAGACAGATACAAAGCAGTTGAATCATAGTTGGGTTTAGGGGTACATTTGGTAATGTTTAATTTATGCTAGCATTTCCATAAAAGCTACATTTTTTAAGCTGGTTCTTTACATGGTTTTTTTGGGAAGCTTGCATCCTTGTTTGGTTACAAGTTACAACAGTGTTTCACCATCATGGCATATCTTACTTGTTAAATGTTCTGCTTTTTTTTCTTAATGTCTTTTTTTCACCATCACATGAGATATTTGTATATCACTCTTTGCTTGTGACCTGTAATCATATGATCTAACATAAATGTTCTTGTCAAACTTCTACATAAATTTCTGTAAATTATATATATAATAATAATAATTTCCCTCCCCTTATTTAACTCCTACTTATAATCTTATCTCCTATTTTTAATCAGTTTTCACAGCTCTATTAAGTTACATCAATTCTAGTTCTTGCACGGTTGAGTTGGACAACTTATTTGTTGTGTCTTTTTATTTTCAAAAATCTAATGTAAAAAAATGCCAGGCTTTCAAAAACACTTGCATTTTTTTTACATGTTTGGTTACACCTTTTTCAATCAAATGAGTCTTTTTCAATAGGTCAGCTTAAATTAAGCTTTACCAAATGCCTCCTTTAGTATAGAACACTTTCACATTTAGAAAGAAAAATTATTCAGCTTGTAATCATACAGAACTGCACATTTTTCACTCCATTCTAGCTGAACTTGACTTGTGGATGCCTTCTAAAAGGACTGTATGGTGGCATTATCAACAAATGTCTCTTACTTAATTATGCACAACAATTGATATTCTTTTCTTCCATGACATGTTCCACACAAACACTATATCACCCCTTCATTGTGGTAGGCTTCTCAATGTTGCAGCTTTTATAAGAAAACAGCAATTGCCTCCTCTTCTTCAACCCATTGCCTTGGTTCAATTCTCAGACCATCCGGACCGATCCTGACCTTGCCAATCTAAGAGCGTCAGAGGACTTCGAGCCCTTAATAAAGAAGTACGACGAATCGTTCATCAATGAGAATGCCATCAATGCCATCAAATCTGTTTTTGGCATATTCAAGAAAAACTAAGCAAGTGCATGGTGCAAGCATTGCATGTTTATATGGCACACAGCAGGAAGGCAAGCAAGGTGGGCCATTGAGAACCTTTTGAGATTTGCCTCCAATCTTGTGGTTTTAAACCAAGCAGCATCTCTGCTGATTATATTCTTGCTCCCCACCACTTAATTTGGTTCATTGGCTTATGCTTACTTATTCTTCCTCTGTAATTTATGAATATTGAGGTTACAGAGATTTATTTGGCCCTTGGTAAGATTATTTGATGTAAGTAGAAAGTTCTCTTGTATTTTGTATCTGTATATGTAACTGTGACAGAATGTTTCTTTTTCCCATCTTGTTTACTGATGATGTCTACCCTGAAGATGGTAACTCCTTGTCAGTCATCTCCCATATTCAAGCCAATCTAATGTTGGAAGGATGGGAAAATCATAGGGACATAAATGATATTCAAATTTCATGCAATTATTTGAGTATCATTCTTCATGGGAAAATAAGATTAAAATAATAAGAGAAAGATCTTTATGTAAGTATTCATAAGGTGTGTTTGTTTAATAATGTTCTTAGCTCCGGACATAGTTTGGAGCAATTTTTAAAGCAGTTCAAACAAATGTACTTGATCCTGACACTAGCAATTTCAAGAGATTGATGTGATCGATGCACTTGTTCCAAGTTCGTTCATTTTTCGAATACCTAAAAAGTGATTTTCGCATCGTTTCTTCTTGCTCCTCGCTTTTCTTCCATGCAAAAGACACCTTTATCTGCCAAATCTCACTTGTGCACTCATTCAAAAGGCTTTCGCTCGATGTCATTTGTAGGAAAGGAGGTCTAGACATTTTAGTGAGTTAGATTAAATTTCATATTTTTTTCAAAATTATACGATTTATGATTAAAAAATAATAATAATATTTTTCAAAAAGTTGTAATAAATAATGAATAAAATAAGTAAAATGATAATGTAGAGTATTTATCGTAATAACGTGATGATAATATTTTTTAAAAAATTGTAACAAATAATGAATAAAATATGTAATAAAATAATGAATAATATTTATTATATTAACATGATAATAATATTTTCTTGAGAGTTGTAATGATAGTATTTTAAAAAAAATTGTTACATTTAATGAATAATAAAAATTATTTGGTAAATAATACTGTAGAATATTGTGATACATAACAAAAAATATGACTGTATAATAATAAACACTCAAACAAACAAGACCATAATGTGAGAACCAGGAACTAGTATTTCTTTTTAATGCTCTTGTATAAACAAACGTTATTTTTGAATAATAACTTTTTCTTTTCAACACTACTCCTTCAAATTACTGCTACAATATTACTTCAATAACTAAAATTATATTTTGAACATCTCCTAAACCTCTCCACCTCTATCTTTAATTTCAAATAAGAATATCAAAATTATCAAATTACCATATTTTAGTGGAAAGACTAAAAATTCAATCCTTTGTATTGCACCCATATATATATAGATTATAAAAAATATATAATATACATTATATTGATATCAAACTCTTATCTTTTACTATTAAAGTAATATCTTAGTAATTGAGAGATTAAGCGTCCATTTGAGTAAGATTTTCTTTCTTTCTTCGTAAATTCTGTACAAATTTTTATAATAAACTCTCACTTTATAATTTATTATGCATTTCGTTATTATTTGATTAATTCACTGTATATTAATAAAATATATAATAAATACATCTAAAAAATTCTAACTTTACTTGATTTCAATTCTTTTAACTCTTAAAATTACCTTTAATATTATTATTATTGCACAAATTTTAATATATAAACTTTTATCATCTAAATTATTATATAATTTCTAACTTCATTTACGAAATCAATTCTAATTTTAGCTTTGTTCAACTTGAGGGGATTTGTGTCTTTTGAAAATAAATGAAAAAGAAAATTTGAAAATTTTTTTATTGTTAAAATTTTAAAAATCTGAAAATAAAAATTTTTATAAAATTATTTATACACTTTATACAAACATAGGAAAATTTATATTTAATTTTAAAAAATTTAAAAAGATTTTAGATTTTTAATATTTCAATGATAATTTTTTAAAAAAAAAAAATTCGTTGATTCTTAGAATACACAAATTCCTTAAAAATGAAAAGAATTATTTTCAAATATACCCTAAAATTTATGATTTCTAAGTTTAAAACTTTACCGTGATATTATCTGAAAGTGATATTTTTTTTTTAAAAAAAAAAAAACTCTCATCCTTGACGAACCCAATATTGGATTCCACAATTTTCCTCGGAAATCCAACGCAAGCCGTGGACGTCCTCCGCCGGAGCTCCGCCGATGGCCATGACCGGAAGGAGCTGAAGGACGAAAGGCATGGTCTTCTGCGTCTTCCACTGCCGCCCCACACCCCTCACCCTCCCTTCTCCTGGCCACGGACCCTGCAGATGCAGATCGCGGGTGCCCGCCTCGGGATTCCGGTGTGGGACAACCGCTTCCGCTTCTTCCTCCACCCTGTGGCGGCCGACGGCGTACCAGGCGTCGGCTTCTTTGGGTGGGAGGAGCAAAGGGTGGGTCGCCCACCTTCCCAGGGCGAGCATGGGGGACTCTCCCTACGATCTGTTGGGCGTGTCTCCCTCCGCCACTCCCCAGCAGATCAAGAAGGCCTACAGGAGATTGGCGCTCAAGTACCATCCAGATGTCAACAAAGAGGTTCGCCTTTCGTTCGTTGCTTCCACATGTCTGTTCCTGTCGATTCGTTTTTGGTAGGGTTTTCTGTGAAGGTTTTTGGGTTGGACGATGATATGTGCAGTGTTTGGTACGACTTTTTTTCTAGCTGCAAGAATGGAAAAAAGTGGCTTTCGGAGTTGGTTTATCAAATAAGAAAAAAATACATTGATTTTTGGGTAGTTTTGATAAGGATCGTAAGGATTTGTATTTGTTTTAACATTTAAATAAATTGTGTAGAATAGTGTAATTATATTTTTTAATATTAATGTGATTGATGATTATGATGAAAAAAATAAAAAAAACTGCATTAAAAAACTCCCATATCATTATGACTATATGAGTGATTTTTGATTACAACAGAAATATAATCAAACGAAGCCATGGACTTCAGTCCCATGTTGGTAGAAGGTTCACCTTTTAATGTGCTTTTGAAGTAATGGACTCTTTCTCTTATTAGACTGATCTTTTGAAATGAGTTCTCCTGAAACCATAACAAGTGATATTAAAGTCATGATCTAATAAATATGCCTTTGTTGGAAGAAAGCAACCTGAGGTAGACCAAAAGGGTCTAGAGCTTAGAGTAGGCTACTGACAAGGTCGTCGATTTGGAAATGTGGAAACAGCCACAGTCATGCAGATGACAAGCAACACTTACACTTGCAAACTCTCTTCTAGTTCTAGATAGCTGTTTGTGTATTTTTGGGCTTTTAGATACAAGTACATTGGCATCTTAAAAACAGTATTTTTTGAAGAATGCCAAAAAAACAGTGCTGAAATATCGGAAAAGTTTAAAAGATTGGCATTTTTCCTTGAGCAGCATGTGCATGTATGGAATCCATCCTATGCTATATGACCCATCAGTTCTTTGGTACTTTTTTCCATAGCTACTGTTTGATGCTTTCAACCAAAACTAACATCTGTAAACAAAGAATTCTAAAAGGGTAGAATATCATTGTTTTGGAAGAAGCTAGCTGAATGGGAATTCCATAATTCTTGTTGTTCGTGCTGGAATTTCTTCTGTTGGTATTGCATCTTCTGTGAATTGTCATTCTGAAAGCTTTTTTTCTTGGATGCTCATCATCAGGTAAGCCCCTGAGTTTCATCTGCCTCATAGCTTGTCTATAATAATTTCTGCCTCTGCAAGGATAGAATGCTTGGAATAGGGGCACTGTTTTCAAAATTAAATGCTTCAGATTTCCACCTTGAGTATGATGTTTATTAAAAACTATCCTGGGACATCATCATATCTGTTCCAGAAAGTGTATGACTACTGGATTAATGCCACAATTTTGCTTTGAGTAGGCAGATGATGGGGAATTATTCCCACGGTGTTGAGATCAATTGTGTATAGAGGTTCATCAATTGGTTTGTTGCTGATTTCTTTTTGATGATTAGATGCTGTATCAAATGTTATGCTCATTCCATTAGCTCATTTAACAGTAATCCACATTTATTTCCCGTTAAGTCTAAAATTCTAAAGATGCATTAATTTGCTGGCTTGAGTTATTTTCTATGGCAACATGTCTCTTTTTTTGTGGTGATACATTGGCTTTGGTCAACCATTATGCTGTAGGCAAATGCCCAAGAGAAATTTATGAGGATCAAGCATGCATACAATACCTTAATAAACCCAAAAAGGAAATCAGATTATTACAGTACAAATACTGAAAGGAGCAAAAGTTGGAAGGCCAAAGAGGAGGAAGAATTCTACGGATTAGGTATTCTTTTTAGAAACCTAATCATTCAAACATTTTATTTTTAAGTCTCTGAGCACCTCTATTTTTCTAAAGATATGATTGCCAGAGAAATCATTGTTTCATTTCTTATATTGAAACAAATAACTTCATCAGGGAATTCATAAAATTCTTTTGATGTTTTATTGACCCACAAAGTTCAATTATCTATTAAACATTTATGCTCTTATATTGGATTGGATACTTCAATATATTGCTATCCTCTTGGTCAAGATTTAGTCACTACTCTCCAATGTATTACTCTGCAGGGGATTTTTTCAGAGACGCTCAGATAACGATAGGTAGATATTGTTTTATTTTATGGAAAATACATTGCAGATATACTGCTTGTAATCTTTGACCAAGAATACCCAATTCCATATCAGCATGCTATGATATTACTGGGGTGCTTGCAGGCTCTGCAAGTTGAGTTTCTTGGTTCTTGCTATGTTCTACTATCATGACCCTGAAGATGATTTATTGGGCATTGTATCCTCATGGACAAAATTTAATGATAGCCATCGATAATGCAGGTGATTTTTTCCAAGATCTGCAAGAGGAATTTCAGAATTGGGAGGCCAATCTTAGTTCACAGGAAAAACCAAAAAGCCTTTGGGAGGAATTGGCCGTATGTTTTCTTCCCATGGTTTTCTATAAATTCTATCTACTAGCTTAAAAGGTTGCTTTAACTTTACAAACCTCAAGCCAGTTAAAGCACACAAGATGATGTTATGATCTCGTCTTTACAGGACATTGGTGAAGAATTTGTAGAATTCTTGGAGAAGGAACTCAATACTGCAGACACACATTCCAGAAACGACGGCACGATGCCTTGGAACGAAAATGCAAATAAATCTGGAAAAAATATAGAAAATGAAGGGGAGAAGAGCACCATTGAGGACAACATAGATGAAATAGAAGATGCTCTTACACGGTTGAAAAGGGAACTAGGGCTTTAGAGCACCATTTTGCCCCTACATCAACACAGAGTCCTACGGCAATCAGCTTTTGCTCCTCTGCATGTAGTTGTTTAGGTGGTTGAAACAAATGATGTCTGATGTGTGGGTCATCTGACCCACATGATGTTGAAAAGTGTAATACACAAATATAGGGTGTGGTTCAAGGGAAGAGACTTACCAAGATTCTTTATTATTTGTTGTATAATAACATGTTATATAAACTGCAACCAACTGCCGATAGCATGGCAAGTTTTTCCTAACTCACACAGTAGGATATCATTTCTATTAATTATGCCTGTATAACTTATTAACTTGCCATCAATGCTCAGTCTATGCATTGACCTTTGCTCCTCCTTTGCATTGGACAGTGATGGGTTCTCTTCTCTTTCCTCGTGATCATTTTTTAGTGTTTTGTAGAACCCTGATAATGCATCCTATCACTTTACGAAGATACTTCTGTTCCATGTTGGTGATTTATGTCAAGATCTTTCACCCTCAGCCAATACATGACTTTGCTTGGAACTAAGGGTGTGTTTATCTGCATTTGCTTTTAACTTTTAAAACAAATTGAAGCATTTTTGAAACAGTACAGATAAACACTTTTTTTACTAATATAGCAATTTTAGGATGTAAACACACTTATTCCAATCAAATAAATATTTCAAATATTTATAATAAATAAATATTTTAACATTTCAAAAAATTATAATAAATAATATTTTTAACATTATAAAATAAAAAAATTAAAACTTTACAAATACGTTTATTTATTTTTAAAAATATTTTTAATAAAACAAAATTTTAAAAAATTATTAGTAATATTTATAAAAATATCATTTAAAGATAAAATTGAAACATTCAAAAAGTTTTCAAAAATTATTACTCTAATAAATAAATACAACTCCTAAACTGCCATTCTTTCTTTTAAGTACAATTCCTTCCAAGAATAATTACAGTATCACTGTAAAAGTTAAAAATTGTGTTCTAAAATTGAAACAAATGCATCCTAACTCTCTTCCTCCAGGTTCCATTGATGTTTGTCTTTACCACTGTCGGCTATTTTATGTGCCTTCATGTGATGAGTAGACTCTACCACATTGCAGATCAAGTTACATGACATCCGATGCAAGTCACACATGCACCATGTTAGGCCACAAACTAAGCAGAAAAATCATGAATTGGCAATCATGGTATTAACATATTTTACAATGAAATCACAAATACCCCAAGTAACAGATCCTCCCACTGAATGATCATGTCAAATCCTTAACAATCAGCTCAAATATTGTTCAAAATTAAGTGATAACAGAAATCATTTTATATCAGATCATAAATCCTTATTTTAGATGATAAGTATTACTATTTCGGATCAAAACAAGATTTTATTAGATCACAGATTCGGAAATATTCCCAACCAATTTTGACATATTTTACTTTATCATGATTATGAGAATCAATCTTACTACTTCTGATCTTACGGTTTCCGCACTTGAAGAAAAAAACCTAGGGCGAATTGCTCAAATTATTGGCCCAGTACTGGATGTCGCTTTTCCCCCGGGGAAGATGCCTAATATTTATAATGCTTTGGTAATTAAGAGTCGAGATATCTCTATATCAAGTCAGAAAATTTTCTGAGTCATGAGTAATAATATGCTATTTCAGATCACGAAGATCATTATGTCATTTGGTACCCAAAAAAAAAGCATCATTTTGTCATCTCACAAATAGCTTTACCTCATGTCACAAGTAGCATTGTTCAAGTCACAATCACTAGCCTTTATCTTGGTTGCAAATAGAATTATTCCAGATAATAGACATAACACGTAACTTTATTTTGTCACTAATAATCATATTTTAGGTCACATCATAGCATGGATTTAGCCTTTACCATGGAATATATGTTGACACTGTATTAGAAATGGAGCAGTGAAAAAAAGAATGCTGATAAAATGTCTTATTTTGAAATGCAGGAACTCCTTGAAAAAATAAAAATAGATCCTAAAAGCAAGCTCCACAATTTGCCTCCCCATGAACTTGTATTGGAGGAAGATGATAAACAGATTCTAAAAATATATTAAGGGGATAAACAAATTCCTTTGATCGTACCTTTTGAAAGCTACTACTTTTCACCTTTAGCTCAATACTTCACACTTCCCGTCCAACAACTTTAAAATCATCACCACCATTTCCACATCTACACATGCACTGGTCAAAATCTCAACATATTATAACAATAATAAGAACATTATGCAAGGGATACCACAGCTTAAGATTTTTGTGCATTTGGCTCAGATTAATTACCACAGAAATTAAAACTGAGCTACCCTTAACCATCACAAAGTGCAGCAAAGTCTGGACTTGATATCATTCATCAAAAATTATTGGAAAAGAAATTCTCCATCAGAGTTGCTCATCGTGTTCTGATGAAGTTCAAAACAAAGGTATACCGGTCTTAATGGTGATAATTTTATTTCCACCTCAAATGGAATTGCAAAAAGAAGCACAATCAATTCCAAGTCTAGTCCGATATGCCACAGGAGATCCGCTGTAAGCATAAAAGGAGTTGACCGGAGATTTAGATGAAGTTCCTTATGTCCAGTGTTTTGGCATCAACCATCTGTTCATCCTGGAACTCCGCCCTGAAGCAAAACAAGAAAGACAATCAGTTGGGAAACGGACCAAACAATTCCACATCATCTTTGATAGCAGATGCAGATTAGTTTTGCACCATTGCACACGTAAGCAGATGAAAGAAGGTAATGATGGACCGTGCTGGCATGTGTATTTTCTAAAACAAATGAAATGTTGCAAAAGCTCATTGTTGTAGGTAGAGATAGGAAGAGCTTCACAATAAGCTAGAGAGGGGAAATTTAAAAAGTAACAGACCGCTTCAAGTGAGTCTCCATTGCATCCTCAACTTCCTTCTTTAGTTCCTGCAACTGCTCCTTTGCTACTTTTGTTTCCAGTTGTTCTTCATACTTGGGTAGATCCTCCTTTCGTATGCCAAGCCTGATAATCATCACATGCACAAGAGAAGCCGAAAATATAAATCATGTGGATTCCTTTTTCAGTTATTGGTGTAAAATATAAAACAAGCTGCTACTGGTAAAAGAAACTATAAACAAGTGCCTGAAATGCACTGGTGCATGCATCTATGTGAACATCATCAATGCATTACAAGAACCTTGTGTGTATAAATAAAAATATCTAAAACGATATAAGAGCATGATGGTTACAGAAATGCCACAATGATACAAGACTCATTTTCATTCTATGTCAACACTAACAGCATTTATAAAGAAATAATTAACAGGGTCGTCAACGCTGCTTCAAGCTTGCACACAAGAGGAGACAGAGGTTGTTGCTCGATCATCATCTCAAGTGAAGGTGAAGGCATTGAGGTCAAGCTCGCGTAGGAAGAGCTTAACCTATACTGCATTGAGGTTGTCAATCAAAGCTCTAGATCCTTCCTTGGGGTGATCGACAATGTGGGTTCTCTCTTCCTCTTCCCTTCTTTTGTTGTTTTTCCTTTGTGTAGATGGGGAGGGGAGAGTAGGTCAGAACTGACACCCTCTTCTAGGGGGCTCTTCTAGGGGGTTGTGTGATGAGTTGAGGTAAGGTGAGAGTCATGATTTTCTAAAAATTACACGATTTACAAAAAAAATGATAATAGTATTTTTTTGAGAGTTGTGATGAATAATGAATAAAATATATAATAGAATAATGAATAGTAAAAGTTATTTGGTAATAGAATAATGAATAAATTATGTAATTTATGTAAAAGTTGTTTGATATATGATACTGCCAAACACTATAGTATATAGTGAAAAATAAAGGTACGTAGGAATGAACACGTAAACAAACAGGCCCTAGGTGCATTCATGTAAGTGGCATACTGATCATGGACAGATGGGCTCTCTCTATTGTGCATTCGAATGGACACCCGATGTGGGGAGGCAAATCTATCCCTGTTGTTGTGAGATCTAAGGTGGATTTTTAGGGTTTTTGGAGGAAACTTTAGGAGCAGCCCATTTATAGTAAGTTTTCTACTAAATAGTTTAGAAATAACTCATTAGATGATTATTGCATTGATTCTTGCTCATTTATGGCATTTAGGATGAATATTGAGATGTATGGCCATCTGATTTGTATATTTGTGAATGTATTGATATGATCATATGCTATATGTTGATATTACTACTTGCCCTAATATTTTGGCGAAATTCATAGTTCATGGGTTTTACAAATTTCCAGATACATTTCACACTGCTCCTTTTTTTCATCAGAACAAAATTTGATGAAAATTCAATGCTGGATTACATGAACAGAGGTCGGATAAATTTGAAGAAAAACAGGACAAATAAACCAGAGACCTAAAAGACAGAACCACCACAATAATAAGTAATGGTATAAACATTTGAGATAAGATCCGCAATTTATAAAAATTTGATCAGATTAATACGGATATTTTACTTGCCTGTCATTTTAATTTACTTGCATACACCTGAAAAATAGTGGCATGCAAATAATTTAATAATTTTTCAATGATATGCAACTAAAAAATCTAACTGATGCCAAATCACCTTAGGTAGTAAACAAAACCTAATTGTTAAAGAGATAAAGATTGCAAGACTAACGTCAACAATAGCACCTTTTATTTAGTAAAACCTTCTTTTAAGGAAAAAACACAGTATAAAGCATAAACAAATGTAACACAAAGATTCATTACTAAAATAAACATGTTGGTGCATATACATCAATATTTACAAAATAAAAGGTGAACCTGCTCTTACTTCTGGTTGATTTTATCAAACTCAGACATTAGTAGAGACATTCCCTTCTTGTCAGACCTCAGAAGTGGCTTCTTCAGTTCCTTTTCAACTTTTTCCAAAGCATCCATCATCATAGCCTCAGCACCAAGCTCATCCCTGAGACCTCCCCTGTAGATGTTACGTTTGAGACACACAATTAGCGTACATGATTGCATCAAACACAAAGAATCAAACAGCAGCTGAATGTAAAGAAATTGAATAAGAAAATGTTGCTTAAAATTGTCTAGGTTAATACATCTAAGTGAAACTAAGGAATAGACGAAGGCCAAAAATAAACTAAGAAATGGATTCGTTGATAATGGATGACTGATTAACTGATGAAACTTTGGAAATAAACTAAGAAATGGATGCATTGAAAACCCTATTAAGTTATTTGAAATGTCCAAAGGAAATCTAATTGATTGTTAGGAGTAGTACCCCAGCCTACCCAGAGCTTGGGTGCTTAGAGGCAGCCCCAGCTCAGCACATCAAGTAAAGCAAAAGCACGCTGCCAACCAGCATGCTCAATTGAGTCCATCTCTGAACTTGCAGAATAACACTCCCAAACCAATGTACCCATAAGATAGCTCACCCCTAACCAGCTTGCCTCAAGGCTGACCTACAGATGTCTGATAATACAACATTGGTTGATAGTAAATTCTAACAAAAGGAAAGAACTCTAACAAAGGAAGGTTCCTACAAACAGAAAGCTAATGGGATTTCCCTAGCCACCATTTCTAGGGCCCAAAAAGAGAAAGGATGCCCAAGGTATGTCTCTCTCTCAAACCCCGAAAACTAATTGATCCACTACTTTTCTCTCAACCTTTCTAAATTAAGCATTAAAGGATTTTTAACTTCCTATGCACCATGGGCTAGAACTCCCAAGCTTCATTTCCAAGCACCCAAAGCACAAGAAGAAAGCAACAACCCAGATTACTAAAAGTGCACCTATGTAGAAGGAAGAATGAATAAATTTGGATAAAATTACATTTCAAAAAATTTGAATGAAATTAAAGACTAGAAGAAGTCAAAAAATTATGTGAATAGAAGAAAAAAATATTTTACATCGCATATAACAACAAAATATAATGATAGAATGAAACAACTGGAAAAAAATACTTCATGCTGTAGATTCCACATTGCAAAAGCAAAGCACTGATTATTGTTATTATTTTCACCATGAATATGGTTGCAATTCTTCAAAAAATGGAATTTCATAAACACCACAACAGAGATGATGAACCTAGTATCCTCAGTACAATGCATTATAATTTTTTCCAGATACAATCAGAGGAAAATATCAAAAATGAAAGTTAAAAATTCACAAAATTCACACAAAGACAATTTTTTAAGGGGCAAAAGAAGATATATAAAATTGAGAGGCTGAAAACAAAAGTGAAGCCAGAGGAAATAGGTTTTGGGACTGAAACCCCCAGAAAAACATGGAAAAAATACACCAGCTAGAAAAAGGAGGATACTGATACCCCAAATATTCCCCCAAGATTCCTCTTCATAAGATCAATAGTGTAAATTAAGTAGAATACACAGATGATTTATTTATTCAAATGATGCTGGAGCATTTAAAGCCAACATAGAAAAAGAGAAGCCAGTGTAACTATAAATATAGAATAAAATAAAAGTCTTCGTTTGCTATGACTTCCTCGGTGAGAAAGAAAAAAGATGAAGCTTCATACTTCACCCTAATCTCTTTCAGTGTCATTAGGTATCCTCGAGCATCAGGAATCCCTTCAGTCTGTTGCTGGATGGTGTACTGAATTCGTTGAGACTCGGAGAAAAGATTTGCCCTGCAGCCAACCAGATTTTGGTATTTCACCATCAGTTTCTGGATACATGCACGAGCAAATAACAACTAAATGCATCACTTAAATCATATTGGCGACCTTGCGTTAAACAGAAATGTATTAGTAAAACAAATTAAAACTTTAAAATTCTGAAGAACAAACAGAATGGAGAGCAATCAGGCTTGCAATTTGGAGCCCAAGCACAGTTATATTCCTAACAAGGGTGTCATACTTCCATGTGATTTTTTTTTCCCTATTACATTTTTGGTTTGCCTCATCACATGCTTGTAGTTTGGTTACATGCATATCAAGGAAGGCACCTAGGTATCCAGCATGATTTAGTTACAACTAGCCTACACACCTCTCTCTCACTCTACTTGTCTCTCACCTTTTCTCTGCACATGCACGTGTGCATGTGTATGCTTGTGTGCACACATGCACGTCTGTCTCTTTCTCTATACATGTACATGTGCATGTGTGTGCACATGCATGTGTGTCCATAGGAGACTTTCCTAACGCTACTTGGCCACATTTTGTTAAAAAGCACCAAATCACTATTAAACACTAAAAATATATACAAAAAATGTCAACATTAGAGTGGAAATATAAAACAGTGTTTGTAAAAAGAAAATCATGTTAGTAATGTCTAAAAATTAACAAATCGGTGAGAAATCACTAAAAATGTCCAAAACGATTTTTTAACATTACTGAATTAATTTTATTTTACTAAATATGATTTTATATTTTTCTCTTGTTGATGACACTAAATTTTTTAGTGTTAGTGATTAAAACAGGATTGCCAAATTATGTTGAGTGTATATGCATTCGTGTGTGAATGTGGCAATATACAAATAATAAATACATCTATGTATAACAATATATATATATGCACATTCCACTATATATATATAATCATACATATTTCTGAAATACGCATTAATATTATGACACTCCGTATTTTGATGTTATTTTAAGATTATTTATGTATTTTAATATTATTTAGAAAATAATAGAGCTAAAGGTATACATATTTACTATTAAACAGATATAAATATACATAATATATGGACAAGAACAGAAAAATTTTAATTATTATGGATGGCAAGGCACCCACGACACCCTGTCTTACCACCAAGGTATATTTTATTTAAAAATATTAGATTGCTACTTAGGAAAAGATATACCTTAATTCATTTGTTTCTAAATCATTATAATCTTCAACATGTGGACTACTGGTGAAATTATAGGAAGAATACTACATAAATTATTAAGTATTAAATGGAGAAATAAGCTGAAAGAAAAATTAGATATTAACCACGGTTCAATCATTTTTCCTATTGAAGTCCAGAACATGGTCAAGATCAATCATCAATCTTGTACTTGTTCTAATGAAATATATAAAATTGCTGCTCCAGAAATATGAACAAGTAAATCAGTATGTGTTACAGGACTAGTATGTACGGTGGCAGGAACAGCTGGGAAAATTAGAATGAATAGTACCAACTAGAAGTTTCACAATGAACTAAAGATGTCTACATGAAAAACGCAGAAAAATGTAAGCATCATCAATTTAATGGATTTTCCATCAAATTCAAAACATACCGCAATTTTCAGGATAAAACTTACAAAAACACTAAATAATTAGCACATAGAGCAGCAGATTAGAAAATAGGTACTTCTACAGGGTAAGAATGAACTTATACAAATATGGTATGTTTACCATGTTTGGATAGAACCTTATAAAAATTAAATTTTGTGCACTTACATCTTTTTCAAGGCAGGAATATGGATAATATAATGTAGGATATCAGAAAAAAGCTATACTTTCAGAGTTTCAGAAAACTAAAGAAAAAACAATGATGCATTGTTGAGGAGTTGAATCCTGAATCTTACTTCTCTCTGATGATTTTCATAACCTTCGTGTACTGAGACACTGCAGCAGGATCATCAGGATCAATGGTGAGTTTTTCCTTCTTCAATATTCCAAGGGCAACATCAAACTTGTTTTTCACATCAAAGAAGATGCTCTTTAGCAGATCTACCAAGACATGCAATATGTTATTGTCAGTACACATCCAGTAACATTTATGACTGAGACTAACATTCTTAAAAGACAAACAGAGCTTCAAATACATATGTTTTTTGGAACTTATTAACATGCCTATATTAAAAACTATGTTAGCATGTTTTAACTCTTCTCCCTTTGCGAAATTCTTATAATTTCTTTTGGATAGTATGAGATAACATGTTATTGGATTAGCACAAGTATGGCACAAGACTGATATACGAATCCCTGACTCAAATACATGAAAACACATAAAGATACAGCCTAATTTTAACGTAACCCAAAAACTAGTACATGACAAAATCACCACTTCATGTGAACAATAACAACATACATTAAAATTCCAAAAGGAATTCAGACAATGGTCAGCATCAAGATTCCAGATCTTGACATTTCCTCTTGGTGCATCATAAACTTAGTAATTGTAAACAGTTGTGAGTTTTGTATGATCTTCGAGTTTCTTTGCAATTTGTTTGATCATCGGAAGAAGTGTCTACCATCTCCCTTGGAGGAAAGCGAGGAAGCAGCATCCTTTGCATAGGAACGGGCTGGTGCAGTACGTTCACGTTGCAGAAGAACCTGAGCAGCATATAACTAAAAGAAAAATACGTTTGACGTTAGATATGATGTCATTAATAGGTTAACTAAAGACAAATCAGGAAAAAGAACAGGTGTCATTGTCAAAAACAGTCGTAAGTCCAAGCATGAGTAATTGGACTCGGAATAAGTTTTCTAAAATGAAATTTGTAAACTTCCTATGCAGCGTACAGGAGAGACTCAAAGCCTCTCCCTCTCGGCCCCAAAATAAGGATGCTGATGAAAATTCAACACATCATATGTCTACTAAAGAAACAACTAATGTTTAGCACTTGTAACTTCTTGATGTACTTAAATCAATAATCAAAATCGAAGAATTACAATATCCAACAAAATTTAGAAAGCTCGCATTTTGTGGAATAAAAGCAATCAGATGTTCACACGCCAAATGTAGTAAGTAACATCCCCAAAGCCTACCTCCTCCATCGCTTCAGGACGGAACAAAAGTCAAATCCTCAAGGGCTCCAGAACATTCGCCACGAAAAATCTCGTCCGACAAAAGTAAAATGGGGAGACGAGAGTGAAGTGCTCACTCACCTGTCGGGATCGATTGAGGAGGCAAGACCGAAGCATCGCCATGGTGCAACGAACCCTAAGACCTGTCGATCCCGCGGGCGGCGTCGGGTGAGAGGGACGAGCTGCGTCGGATTTCGGATGTTTCGCAGGGGACGCACCGGAATCTAAAATATACGGTGAAAATTTTCTTAGTAAAATTTAATAAATAAATAAAAAAAATAAAGAAAAATTTACGGGGTACGTGACATGAAAATTTTAGACAAATTGTAAATATTTGATACTTATAAATATTTTTAAATATTTTCTTTTTGAAAAAGGAAAAAAGTAATATCATGAGAAAGCGTAAAAAAAGATTGAGAGAACTGAGAATTTACGATATTAGGAATGAGGGAAGCATTGGAACTGAGAATTTACAATTTTAAAGTCTGTTTGTGTCTATATAATTTATGAGAATTAAATTCAGTTTATTTTTGTTAGTACTGTTCACTTTTAAGTTTAAGATAGAAATAAAATCTGAACTCGTGAGATATGAATTGTTTAGAATTCAGTTAGTTTGAGTTTTCTCGCTCAAACAGACTTTCAATTGTTAGAATTTTTAGTTTTATTTAATTCTAAAAAATATACAAATACTTTTATATTAAATTTATTTCTGTTTAATTTAATTCTATTTAAAAAATAAATTTTTATTAATTAATTTTCAACTCATTCTAAATGTATAAACGCACCTTGAAAGAAAAGGAGAAGCAATGTGGAGAAAGGGAAAAGAGATATTGATTGTAAAATAGGTAATTTATAGTCAATAATGGCATTGAAAGAATGAGAGATAATATGTTATAATGACTATAAGAGATAGCCCTGTGACAATATTAGAAGATATTTAATACAATAATAATAAATCTCACAAAGTTGTGAGAGAAAAGTCAAAATCAACATCTTTAGTAGGTTAATGATTTTTCTGATATTAAAGAGTGGGAAATGTCTAAAAAAAAAAATCTATATACATGAACGAAAATTCTAAAATTGTTTTCAGAATTTCAATTTAATACAAATAATTAAAAATATGAAATTTTTTCTAAATTTTCTTTTTCCTTAATCTCCGAGATGCACAAACCTCTCTTTAGAAGAGTTTATCACCCAAAAAAAAAAAAACTAAAATTTAATTTTCGACAAAAAATATAAATGTCAATAAATGACAAAATACAAATTCACAACAACAGTTTTCTTTGGACGTGACGAAAGAATTAAAAATTCAAGTATTTGTGTATATATATGAATTTATAGGAATTGAAATTTTAAAAAGTAAATAATATTTTAAAATTTAATATAATTAACCTTATAATTTAAATAAATAATATTATTACGTTAAAAATAAATAAATACTTTAATAAAAAAATTTATAAAATATTTCTGTAAACTAAAATATTTAATATTCATTTTCATAATATAAACAAACATTTTCATAAAATACTACTCTCTCTTTATTTTTTTTTCATTGTTTCATTTTTCTTTTACCCTTTAACCATTACTTCCACTCCATTCTTTGTTTTAGTTTCACTTAATTCTTCTTCCTTAATACTGACAAATCTATCAAACAAAGAGTTTTTCTCTACTTACAATGAAAATAAAAATAAGACAACAATCAAGTGAATACAATATCACTTTTCCACAAAACAAAAATTTTCATGGGACTTTTCATAAATAAATGCCTCATTAATGGAGATTGAATTTCCATTGCATTCAATGATACAAACCCTCTTCAACGTTAAAATTATACATAATCATTAAAAATTAATGTTTACAGTAACATTTATATACTTTTTTATTTTTTTTTAAAAAGGTACCTGTAATTCTAGATATCATTGAGTCCTTAAAGTTATGGTTTTAGGTTTAGGTGAAGTCCAAGTGAGCTTCACTTTAATAAAAAAATTAAAAATATAAAACACATCTAAAATTTAAGATTTAAAATTTAGAATTTTAAATGGTTAAGTTCCTAAAATTTAAGATCTAGAATTTAATATTTAGGATTTAAAATTTAGAATTTAGGCCTTGTTTAGGGTTAATTCTTGTCCGTTTTGAGAGTTAGATAAAATTAAAATTAAAGTTAATTTTTTAAATAAAATTGAATTTGTATAATAATTAAAGTGATGAAAATTTATATATGTTTGTATATCCTAAAAAATGTGGAAAAATTTTAATTTTTTCTATTACTATAAATATTAAATTTTTTTCACAATTTCTTACTTATTAAGTTAAGAAATTCTTATAATTGACAAAAAATTCATTATGATATACTCTCCTAACTTCGTATATCTTATCTAACCTCCATCGACTATTGCTAACTTATAAATAAAATGTGAAATTATGTTTAAAATGTTAAAATAAAAAATATTTATAATTTTTTAAATTAAATTTTAAAAATTTTCACAACGTGTACGACGATCTTAAAAGTGTTTTCATTTCTTTTTCTTTTTCATAAATTTTTATTTATCATATTTATGACCAGTGTACTTTAATTGTGATTTAGAAGGTGCTTGTACTCCTTGTAAATTAGTAAAAAGGAAATTTTTTTTAAAAATTTATTATTGAAATGTTAAAATTCTAAAATATTTTTAAAATTTTAAAATTAAATATAAATTTTCTTATATTTTTATAAAATATATAAATCTACTCATAAATTTTTTTATTTCTAAATTTTTAAAATTTTAATAATAAATTTTTTTTATTTTTTATCTTTAGACACAAACTCCTCGTAATAGTGATTTAGAAGGTAGACCTCATATAAACCCTAGAATTTAAGGATTACAAAAAATATTAAACGCCGGACGGGAGTATAGGGTTTTGGCAGAGGTCGAGTTGCAGCATTCGAAGAAGGCCGAGCAGTGCTGCTTCCCCCTCCGCCCTACCTCAGCCTCCTCCATCACTAGGCAGAAGAGGGCAAGGAGAAGGATGGGCCTCCAGCTGCATCCGTACGGGATCCAGTCGATGCTCAAGGAAGGGCACAAGCATCTGTCTGGCTTGGAAGAGGCCGTTCTCAAGAACATCGACGCCTGCAAGCAGCTCTCCGTCATCACCCGCACCTCTCTCGGTCCAAATGGTACTACTGACTTTTTTCACTTCGATGCTTTCGCCTTTTGTTTCTTCCACACCGGAACGGTTGGACTCGGTGTTAACCTAACCACACGCACTGTGCGAAGGCATGAACAAGATGGTGATAAATCATCTCGATAAGCTCTTCATCACCAGCGACGCCGCCACCATCGTCAACGAGCTCGAGGTCCAACATCCAGCCGCCAAGATCCTTGTGCTCGCCGGCAAGGCCCAGCAGGAGGAGGTCGGTGATGGTGCTAACCTCGCTGTTTCGTTCGCTGGGGAGCTCCTGAACAACGCAGAGGAGCTTATTAGGATGGGACTACATACAAGTGACATCATCGAAGGCTACAAGAAGGCGATTGACAAGGTTCGATTTTGTCTGCATTAAATACAATAAGTTATGACATCAGTTGGTTTCTGGTGCTCGTTATTAATGTACATGCGTTCGTATGTGCAATGATGTGTTCCCTACAGACGGTTAGCATACTTTATGAGCTCGTAGAGAAGGGATCCGAGATGATGGATGTTCGTGATAAGGATCAGGTTATGTCTAGAATGAGAGCTTCCGTTGCAAGCAAGCAGTTTGGCCAGGAAGATGTTTTATGCTCACTTATTGCTGATGTAAGTTTTTCAATCATATATTGTCTACTTGATGCTAACCAGCATGACATTGATCAACGCTAAGTAGTTGACTTGGCCAAAGTTGTGTGGCTTCAAACATTTCATCATGATTCAAATCATGGTCACAACATACTCTCATCCATTTCAATAAAAACTGCCTACCATGCTGCCTAATCATATGCTTTATTTCATATGATTGCCTGCTTTTTTTCAATATGTGCTGCATGTTCCAGGCATGCATCCAAGTGTGCCCAAAGAATCCAGCAAATTTCAATGTGGACAATGTTCGTGTTGCAAAGCTCATTGGAGGTGGCTTACACAATAGTACAATTATACGTGGAATGGTTTTGAAACATGATTCAATAGGGAGCATCAAGAGAGTGAAAAATGCCAAGGTTGTGCTACTTTTATTTTTAATTGTTTGTTTCATCTTCATTTCTTGTCACCTTTTGAACAATAATGGCAAAGGAGATGTTCATCAAGAGTGCGCTTAGCATTATAGCAGTTTCAATGAGACTATGGATTTTTTATCGTGCACTAAATCAAACCGTGGCACTTAGGCAATTACATGCATCAGTTAAATCCGTTTATTAAATCATTTATTTCAACAACTATTATTTTTTGAAAATGTTTGTTTATCATGTTTGGTGCTTAAGTGATAAGTAATCATGATCTTGTGTAAGTTTTCCTTTAATTTAAGGTTATAAGATTTTAGTTATGCAAGAAACAGAGGAAATTAGAGTTGCACATCTAGGTATTGGACATATGTAGTGAGAAATTTTGTTACGTGATGGAGCAAGAAATAGAATGTATTGTCTAGATCTAGTGTTGATGCCAAGTACTTCAGGAAACAAATAATATTTTAGATGGTGCAGCTCAAGTCCCTTCTAATAGAACTTAGTTTTCATGTGGAGGATCCTATGTCCGTACATTGTGACAACCAAACTGTTATCTCTATCATCAATAAGCCTCCTTCCATGAACACATGAAGCATGAAGTTGATTATGTTTGTGGTAGGGTGATGAGGAGAGTCATATATGCTTACTGGTTCCTACAATATTTTTTGAAGTAGTTGGTCAATATCTTTACCAATGGCTCTAGTGCTAGGGCTTTTGGATCTCTTTGTATCAAGCTAGGATGATAGCTTAAGAGGAGTGTTGGGTGATATATTATATGTTTTATGAGTATATGAGTTATTTAATATCTATTTCTAGGATACTCTTAATCAACTCTATATATGTAAATTTCATTGGCAACAACACGATTTTTGCTCTTCCCTCACAATTAACTTAGTGATTACCAGTAAATATGCCCACAAAAAGGGAAAAGTCGTGGTTGATGAATGAGGCTTCTGATGTTGGGTTGGCTATCACATGATCTTTTATCAGAACAAAAATTCTCTTTAATTTCTTTTACTAATATTTTGAAAAAATCTTTCTGCTTTGTGCACTTTTTGGTAACTATTACTTTTGTATGTTTTTTATAGATTGCTGTATTTGTTGGGGGAGTTGATACATCAGCAACTGAAACAAAGGGAACCGTTCTTATTCAGAGTGCTGAGCAGGTAGAATTTTCAATATCCTCCTCCCTTTAATTGTATTAATCATTACAAAGTTGATCTGATGTATAGGAAAATTAGTTAATCATTTAAATGTTTATTCTTGTATATTAGATTTTTTATGTTCTAGATTTTCTGGTTTCCTTGATCATGAATTTCCTCACATGTTCTACACATGTATCATGTTAGTCAACAAAAATGTATTCCAAACAATTTTTCAGTTGTTTGTTCATTCACAACAACTGATTGCGGATGCATGTTTTCCATTCTTTATAATTATTTTCTGACTAGGAAGTTATTTTCTGCAAATCATGCATTGAGAAGATGTTGATACAAGCAACTCATGCCATATTACTCTTTTCCAAATTTTATGCGAACTATTTCCTTCATCAAACAAGTGTACTTATTGGTCATTTGGTCTCTGGGTTTATTTCATATGCCATACTGGAATTTCACAACTACTCTTTCGGTGAAGCATCATGTGTTGAATTTCAGGCTTTCAATTCTTTACATTAAATTGTCATTTAAATTTTTTTATGTTAAATTCAAAGGATGCTTTTTTTATTTGCATCAGGGAAATAATTACTATAATAATATATTCTATTGAAGGTGTTTCCTCTTTTATGTGAGCCAACTTTTTGTAATTAGTAGTTGTACCATTTTGTTTTTATATTTACCAAACCATGAAATAAAAAAATCATGAAATCAATAGCCTCGTTGGTTTTCTTGAGAAGTTATGAAAATCGTATTAAAACAAAAAAGCACAAAAACAAATACATCAATCAGGATAATTGATTGGAAGTAAAACCTGATATAGATGTAGAGGAGTGGTGATGCAAGCTTTCTGTGTGCTCTGTTTTATCACTAAGTAGGTGCCAATTACCTCTTCTTTTATTGTGCCATTTTTGATGACAAATAGAACAATTCATTAGATTACTACAAAAATACAAAGTGTGATGCTTATCAAGGAAACAGCCTAGAGGGAGAGAGATGAAAGAAAATACATAAAAAACCATTGTAATAGTAAAGAGATGTAACTCAAGGAATAGAACGATAGGCCATTAGCCAATCTCAAATGGCACAATCTAATTCATCTGTCAGAGCACTCAAAGGTAACCATTACAAAATAAATGAAATAATCAATCGTGCATAGCTGAAGAGGTGGATGCTATGTTGTGAAAAAGCCTTTTGTTACATTCCAAACTCCAAGACCACCAAAGGGCATGAGGTAAAAGAGGTTTATCTGCCTCTTGCAATGGTGCAATCGACCAAGACCAAGTCTCCTAATAGAAATAATTATTTGTTTTGTACATCAACAAATTTAACATATCTATTATATGAAGTGAATATGGGATGATGGGAGTTTGACTGAAATATTCTTAATATCATTTTTATCCATTGTCTTTTCTCACACGTATTTAGTTGGAAATAAAATAAAATGACATTATTGTCCTATTTCTTGATTAACCTATCCTATGCCATCTATGCTTCTCTTCCAATTTTTTTTCACATTTTGGATTTCAAATTTTGTTTAAAATCACATATTTTTGAAACAATTTTAGGTCATGTATTTTATGACTTAATTCTCATCCACATTTTCCATCCCTTGCTTTTTTATTGTGCTTTATTTCAAAACACATTTTCTCTTACTAATCTGACAGACTAATGAAGAGTGAGTCAAATATTAAAGTTGTACTTCTGTATACATCTGTGCCTGCCTTTGCAACTTTATACACCTGACATTTTGTAAATTTGTGCTTCTCTTTACATCTTTATACATTTGAATATTTGATAACTAGATGTGGGATCTCTTTGCATGCGTAATTATCTAACAATCATACCAAATTGTTTCTTTCCAGTTGGAAAACTATGCAAAAACTGAAGAAGCAAAGGTTGAAGAGCTCATTAAGGCTGTTGCTGATTCAGGTGCAAAAGTTATTGTCAGTGGAGCAGCAGTTGGAGAGATGGCTCTACATTTCTGTGAACGTTACAAGTAATACATACTTCAAAATTTTTATCTTATTTGTTATACAATTATGAATAGAGATTCTATCCTTTTCATAGCTGTTTACTTGGAATTTTGCAACTAATTGTGAATCTATTCTGTGCAAATTTGGGATGTCTTTCTCTGTATGGCATATTGGGAAAGACCATTAAAATATTTAATTGAAGAATATGTTTTTGTCAACATTAAAATGAGCTTAAGTCTTAACTCAAAACAAGTTTGTTTGATGTGATATTGATTAGTAGCAATGGATTTTCTTTGGTTCCAAAATGTTTAGCTACTAGTGATCCTTCACATAAATTATGATCATACTAAAAAGGAGATATCTTCTTGATTGCTGTTCATGCCTCCAAAGCTCATTGGATTGAGATAGTGTTCAGCTTCTGTGGAATTTTGAGGTGCATCCTTTTAAGCTTTTTGGGTCTGTTACTTGTCCAGGATGAGATTTTGTTGGACCATACTTTGTCATTCAAGTAAATTTGTTGATTGAATAAAGAATCCATGATTTTTTTCTGTGAGAAATGAGGAAATTTTGTTAAATAGTTGACCTTATCAAAAAGAAAGCAAGTGTTTTACAACAAATCTAACTACCTTCCTAACAGGAATACAAGAATGTTATGCTTATATTTCTTTTTTTTAACAGAGAATTATTTCCATTACTCTCATAAGCCTTCATTGAAAAAGAATATGGTGATTCGCATTGCAAATAAGACCATCCATTCACAATATCTACCATAGTGCATCATCCTCTTAGCTCCCATCTTTGTCTTCTTTTGCCTAGAAGAGCTTTATTGAATGTTCGTCAATGTCCTCTTTTTGTTTCTGATTTGTAAACAATATCTGTTTACAAAATGAACCAAGCTGTTGCCTTCCCGAGCCCCTTTCATAACCGATTACTGAACTTGTTCTAGCAGTTGAATCATGCCCATGGAAAAAAAGAAAATCAACATATTAGAAAGTGCAGTGCCTCCTAAGTTACTCTTTAGCAAAATAACACGACCACACAAGAGATACTTGGTCTGCCAACGTTAAAGTTTCTGGTCAACCTTGTCTGTCAGTTTCTTTGGTGTAAGAGGCAGATCAAAATTTGATGCTATAGCCTCTGATTGTTTTGTGGTGTAAACACCAATCAATGAACTTGCATCTAAATTGGACGCTCAAAAAAATAACTTTTGTAGATATTGATTTTCAAAACCAAAAGCACCTCACAGTTCTCAAGGGCTATTTCAACCTGTGAATATCATATTGCAAAATGGAAGCCATAATCTTATTAATATTTTATTATATGTAAAATATATCTATTGATACATATTGAAATGTTCTTCTAAATTAACTGTTAACCCTTAATTTAACATTAAATATAATTTATGATATGATGACACTTAAATCATAGAAGATTATTTTATAACCTCACTAACTATATAATTAGATTTTAGTTTTGATAAAAATTGTAAAAACGGTTTTCCTACATAAAAATGTTATAATGTTCTATTGCCAAGTAGGGGCTTCTAGAAAGGATTAGGAGCTACTCATTATGACTGTAGTAGCCTTGTTATGTCCTTTAATTTGAGTAATTGAGGTAGTCTTTGGGTGTGTTGGCTCCATGAAGTTCTAAGGATCCCACCTCTTGCTCCAGATTTGGAGTGTCTTCTTCTGTTCAAACCAGAATGAAGAAATCCACTCAACCAAATTTCCTAGAATCCAATCATGAAAAGGTGAAAGAAAAAAGAATTTGGTGAAGCACTTTGCAGGCTACTTCAGTGGTGAATCAGCAAATTCTTTTAGCTTGTTGACCATTTTAAGTTTTAACCGTCTTGTATCTTCCTCCTGCTAGACTTCTGAAGTGTTCTTTTTTTTTACCATTCTTCCTTGTTTCTTCTTCAAGCAGCACATGTTTGCAGTTACCAAGCTTGACATAAGGCAAACCCATAACATTTATTGTCACTTAAGTGCATGTATGTGTAGACTTTGACATCATGTCTGGCATACATGGCGTGGGATCATTGTGTTCCAGTGTATCATCTGGAACTTTGTTGGATTTGGAGTTTCATCACACACCTCCAATGGTTGCATGCTGTCTGCCTTCTTTCCCCCTCACAGTTGAGGCAAGAGCACAACTGTCTTGGTTGGTTGATGGTTTGATGTTGCTTGCTTATTTAAATAAAATGGTAAGGAGTGGAATGAAATGGAATGCCATTCAGATTTGTGGTATGTTGTTTATTAGAAACATGTACGAGTGAATGAGTATGCTTCATGTTGATTCGATGAGAGGCTTTGATGGTTTAAGTATGGGGATGCTAGGTTGCTCATCCCAAAGCAATTCCCTGATGATGCTGATGACATCATCTCCTTTTAGGCTGGGTTCAGCATCAAGTCATGGATTGTGAGGACCTGCTCTAGAATGGGGTGGAAGTTGGGGAAGATGAGAAGTTTCATGTTGTGGTGAGGAATTTGATTGAGCTCAGGGTCAAATGTGTGCTTGAGGACACATGGGGTGTCATTGACATTGCGACTTTTGAACCTGATGGGTAAACTTGACATTTCCATACAAGAGAATTTCATATGAGATGGACATTCCAAATTAGAGGAGCTTTGATCATTGAAGAATTCCATTACAATGAAAGCAGTGTAAGCAAGAGAGAAGATGGATTCATGCATGGGTTTGGAGTTGGATTCTTTTATCCAAATGAGACCATATCACTATAGTAGGTTACGACCTTTATAATCATGTAAAATAATGTTGTTTGTGTATAACCATGTAGTGAACTAGGAATATGTTACTTATACTTTTGTAATGACCAATATCCATGAGGCACAAGATTTCTTTGATGTGTTTTTGTTATTTATTCAGAATTCTGCCTTGTGAATGTGTAAATCTTATTTCTGTTATCTTCATTGTGCTAGTATGAGCCTATGTATTTGATCCTTACCCCTCTACAAAAAAGATTTATCTAATCTAATTGTATTTTTTGGTCAAAGCTCTATATTTTTTATATCCTTCTTGTTTTATCATCTATTAATGTGCTTGCACTAGCCCATGTGGTAACTACTGATTGCTCAGAAAAAGGAATAAGTTTATGCATTGGTATTGGTGTCCCATTATCAGCTTTTGTTTATTTGAATGGAAGGAATAATAACCTTTTTTGTATAACATATCTCTTATTTATATGGCTGTTTTGACAGGCTTATGGTCTTAAAGATTAGTTCCAAATTTGAACTACGAAGATTTTGCCGTACCACTGGTGCTATTGCTCTTGTAAGCTTGCTGTCCTCTAATGTTTGTTCTTCATCCATCTTGTGTATTTGTAATTTTATGTCATCATGTCAATAGCTTAAGCTTAGCCGTCCAAACGTAGATGACCTGGGGTATGCAGACTCTGTTTCAGTGGAGGAGATTGGTGGTCTTTTGGTATAGCTTCTTTTCTCTTCAATGAATTCAATCTGTAATTTTATTCCAAAATTTATTTAACTGTCTTATATATATATTTTTTTTTACTATTTTGCTGGGTGTAGGTAACTGTTGTGAAAAATGAAGGTGGAAACTCAGTTTCTACGGTAGTTTTACGTGGAAGTACTGACAGTATTTTAGATGATCTTGAACGAGCAGTTGATGATGGTGTTAATACCTACAAGGTTTGTTGCTTGGGAGTCATATAATGTTGACTTTGGTTCAATATACTTACAGTATTGAACCAATATACTTTGGTTCAATAATTTTTTTGGCTGGTGATGGTTTCTTTTGCTTAGGCTATGTGCAGAGATAGTCGTATAATTCCTGGTGCTGCTGCTACGGAGATAGAACTGGCAAAAAGATTGAAAGATTTCTCTTTTAAAGAAACAGGGTAAGAACCATGCCTCCTGTAATTTCTTCCATAAAGTACTTATGTAGCCTGGAGGCATGAGCCCTGCCTCCAGACGGGTTGATCGACTTCAACGGTTAGGGAACCATGCTTTCACCAATTTGTTCCCCTGACGGTTTCTCAAATGCATTCTGTGAGTTCCAAAACATGGAATCTCTTTGCTGTCTTGCACTCTTGTGATGTAATATAAGAGAGACTAGATGGGACGTATTGCAAATCCTTTTGCAACCTAGACCACAATAATGGAAGATTGCCGCATCTAGATATAGGGAATTGAGGCCCTAACCAAAAAGGCACGTTGAGGAGATACATGAATATTAGAAGATGAGAAGACTAGTCACATTGTTAAGGAGGAGAAGAAACGAGAGAATGATGAGCAATCATGTGTCACTGAGACCATTGTGGAAGGCTTGGTTTTTGGAGGTGTTAGTTTGTTATCTTGGAAGAGCTATGCTAGAAGGATCTACCCAAGCCAAACTCCAGTATACTGTGCAATTGTGTAGGCTAGTTATTTCCTGATGTGGTATTCATTCAAAAGAACCATGAAGGAATCTTTCGTCTCCACAATGATGGCCTAACCATTTCCCTAACTTTGGGCAATTGTCTATTGAAGTGTGTGTTGGTCAATGATGGTACATTTTGTGACAATGATGTGGGTTGCCTTCTACAAGATGGTTTTGACTGCCAAAGACTTATAATCTCAAAGCATTCCCCTCAACATTATGTTTGTGTATGATGGTATTCATGCCCAAAAGGATTGACATCATCAGAGGCAACCAAAGAATAGCTCAAGAGTGGTGTTCGTGAAGTAGCCTATCCAAGAAATATGGATAAACTCCCAACTATAGTAATATCTTTGATTAATGACTTTCCTCTGACAGTTCAAAAAAGGATTTTATACCAAGGTTCATTATATATTTGTTATCATTAATTTTGTCAACATTTGGTGCATAATCATGCTGGCTTGACATGCATTTTCCTTTTTAAACCTTTTGGTTATATATTTGTAAACATTTGACATGCATTTTCCTGTGATTCATTTGGCTGTTTTGTTATAATTGTCAAGTGTTTTAGTTGTTTTTCCTTCTTAAAACTTTTGTTTAGATGTTTTATATGCTTTAAAAAGGGTGAGAAATCGTGTTTTTTATTGAATCTACCATTGCTTTATATCATCAAGGGCTTATTGCACTTTGGTTTAAATTGTAATCTCTGCTTGCAAGGCTGTAACATTGACCTCTTTGTACTTCCTAAATTTTTGACACTGCAGATTGGACCAATATGCTATTGCAAAATTTGCTGAAAGTTTTGAAGTGGTGCCAAAAACCCTGGCGGAGAATGCAGGACTCGATTCAGTGGAAATCATTTCTTCTCTCTATGCTGAACATGCGGCTGGAAACCCAAAAGTTGGTATTGACCTTGAGGAAGGCATATGCAAAGATGTCTCAAAACTCAACATTTGGGACCTTCATATGACAAAGTGAGTTTTTCATCATGTTATTTTGCTTGTAGGTTTTATCTTGCATTTTCCCAGTCATTTAGGTGCATGTTTTTTTTGGATTCATTGCCTAAGCTATGAGTTTATGGTGTCATCGAGTGTAGTACATGTACAATAATATAGTACACGGATCTTGATGCTTTATTCGAAGTTTACAATAACAATATAGGTAGTCCATCCACTCTTGTTTGGTGTTTATTTATTAGAATTGTGAAATCGATAGTCAGTATTCTGGAATATTAGTCAAGCCTAGGGAAAATAATGTTAAAAAAGACCAAATTTATCTGGCACAGCTGCTTGAAAGAAAAGAGTTCAGGCCACCAATTTAATTGTGGCACGTTTTCCACACTGAAGAGGCCAAGGCATAGTGGATTTGCTCCGTCCATTTATTTTCCTAGGTTCTTGCTCTATTCTATCTAACCTATTGGACAGCATATACAATTCAATGTGAGAGGGGCAAGGAGGCAGAGTGGCGTATGCTAGGAAAAGTCTTCCGATTTTTTCTTTTGTTTTTCTTTCTTACCCTTTTAACCGTTGATAACACCTCCGTCATATGCTTGTGCGAATCATTGTTATGGAAAGACTATAATAAAAACAATGATATGATATCTGTATGAATTATGGTATACACTGGACCAAAATCTTTATTGTATCCAGGGTTGTTAAAAGTGCCAAGACATTAAGGTGTTGGGCTAGGGGTCACCTAGGCGTTTTTTTAAATGTTAATTTCTATGCATATGTTTCTGCACATAATTTTCAGTTTTTAAGCATATGAATGCACACACACATATGACTAACCCCATATAGTGAGATTATAGAATGGATTGTTGTATCGAGCATATATACATATATCAAAACAGTAGAAAACATGCATATATATTAAAACAGGAAATCAAAGACAATTATTAGGTCTTAAAAAAAAAATACTTCTAATGGATTGTAACATTTAAGCAACATTAAAGCTCAACCAACAAATAACAAGAAAAAAATTACAAATCAACATATAAAATTCTAAGAAGTCCGTATTTTATTTCAAGTTTCAAGTACTCAATATGAAAACAAACAGACTTCCTTGATGAAATGTACAATGATGTGGGACCGGAAAGGAGAAGAAATGGGTCTCATTGGGGGTGGCCGTCTCCCTTGCACGAAAGAGTGATCTTAGAGAGATAAGTATGTAATTGGGGCCCTTAGATGAAAATTAACAGTGAAGATGGTTTGGTGAAGTTGTGATAGTATGTATAGCCATCTTCCCCTAGATCTAGAATGGACAATGACCGGTAGAAAAGGTTGAAGATTAAGTTTTACCAATGATTGATCTAAACTACCCCTAGTAGGTGAAAATCTGCCATTTTCACATACCTGAATTGCATACTACATGATTGTTGAGAGGATATGTGCCAGGCCAATCATTAAAGAACACATAGTGGGCATTCCCTGCTTGGCATGAAGTTTGGTTCATTGGGACTATGTAATAAAAGTGATTTAAGACCTTCAACAATAGGGTGGAAGATACCTACTCGACCACATTGTGGTGCGGGGAACATGGTGAACATTTGTTGGAAGCTTGATCGCAATACTATTACAATGGAAATTATTTGAGGCGATTTCAATGTCATTTAGGCCTTTAAACAATAAGGTGGAAGATGGATAATCGGCCATATTGTGGAGTAGGAAGCAAGATGAAAATGATTGCAAACAAAAATGCTACTTGTCTTGGTCCTAGCATTCATAATTCCATTTTCTTTCCCAAGTCATATGGTTGAAAGTCACAACACCCACGAACACCGGTGGCACTCTCCCATCAACTCTGAACTAATCACTCTGTGCTTCATACCTTCAGAGTGGAAACTACCCGTAGATGTTGTGGGCCCAGATCATGTTACAAGGGTTGAAAAAAAAAGGATTATCAGCCTCGGCACAATGATTTTCTAGTTTGTATGCTGTCTACAGAAATGAACCTAGAAAAGAAATCATGCCTAATGCTTGTGTTGTAATTCTCCCTTGATATGATTAGATTACCTTTCGTTCTTGTTTTTATTGGTTAAACCATTTTGTAACTTTCTTGCAAACTCCTGATTAAAATTCTGGTCAGTGATTTGATCGTGTGGAATGTTGTAAACAAAATAGAAATGTGTTTGTTTACATGCTCTTCATTTTCAGGTTTTTCGCCCTTAAATATGCTGCTGATGCCGCATGCACTGTTCTCCGTGTCGATCAGGTATGCTCTCTTGATTGCCCCCACAACTGTCAAATAAATGAACGAAGAAGTGAAGGTCAATTTGTTTCAGAATCTTGATGCAGTAGTTTTTGATCCTTCTCATAATTGTCGCTGCCGTTCACAGATTATCATGGCAAAGCAAGCAGGTGGTCCGAAAAGAGAGCAACCTGCAGGGATGGACGAAAACTGATTTATTTTTCATAGCATGTGCCAACTTCAATGGATGTAAGACTTACCAAGAAGGAATTAGCAAATTTTGTTACCACAATGTTTGGCTTTGGTTATTCGTTTGCCGGGTGAATATAAATTAATTTGCATTTGTTTTATGGCGTGGGCACAATTGATATGGATCTTTCTTCTCATCTGCCTCTTGTTGTGTAGTGCCATGTTCATTTATGTCGGATGGTTCATCCATTGATGCAGTAGGAGGTAAATATCTATTGTCCACAGGTAGTGAATTGAAGATGACATGAGATGTTGAAATCTTTAGACGAGATGTTTTTCAGATAAGCTGTATTTGTTTGCAGCTCTAGTTTCAGCTTTAACTTTAATTCTTGTATTATAATTGAATTTAGTTGGAGTTAGTTTGAATTTGAATTACATTTGTTTGAAATTTTTGTAAGTTAACTATTGTGCAACGTAATTATGTTTGTTTATATTGTAGTAATTCTAGTTAACAGATAATATGCACGGTTAGAGCTGTAAATAAACAAATTGTGCCTAAGATTGAAGATGAATGAGGCAAAATTCCAGAGAATGTGTTGCATGAAGGCCATTTTAGGATTGAATTTTCTGCAGGTATGTTGCCGGACTTGATTGGATTTCTGCATACTCCTTTAGGGATTTTCTGTTGTGTATGTGAGATTAAAGTGTGTTAATCGGTCATAATGGTTTGGTTAATAGTTGGATTAATTAGCTTAAGAATTTGTGTAGCTTCTCAAAATTTAAAGAGACCATTTTTTTATTGCTCAAATTGCATGAAGAATTTAATTTTCATCTACTGTTTTGTTTTGTTTTGTAATATTAGACATTAACTAAAGGTAATTAGATCAGACAAGGTTGATGTTGAAATGAGAGAAATAGAGGTTATACAAGATAATGTCTTTTTATAGTGTTTGATTTTAATTTTTTCTGGTTTTTAAAATCACTTGTAACATTATTATTATTGTATAGATTTTAAGGTGTAAATTTTTATCAGTGAATTTATGTAATTTTTATTTATTTATTTACAAAATTAATTTTAATTTTAATTTTATCTAACTTTTGAAAAAAGTTGTCATGAAACGTATTTATGATTTATAAAAATTTTAGTACGATACCTCTAATGGTTATAAAAATCTTTTATACTTAAAAATTGATGTACTATCATAATCAAAAGCATTAGTCACTGTTAGTATTAAAATAAATAGATACATGTGTTTCTATGTCATTTTAACGGTAATATATTACTAAAAGTGACAGTTGAGAGATCTTTTATTAAGTTTATGATTTTAAAGCTTAAAATTTTATAAATATAATAAACTCGTTTTAAAGTAATAATTAAAAGTAGTTATGTTTTACGACTTCCACTCTATAAATCTGAATTATCTTAAACTAATAATTTTCAGAAAAACGAAAATATGAAAAAATCACAATAATACTTGCAAAATACTTAAACGGTAAAAACTAATAAAATAATTTCTACATTATTGATACAATTGCTAATATTGAAAATGGTTGATAACTTTTGCATTAATAAAAGATCAACATCTAATTTTAACTTCATTTGATGTTAAAAATTGTAAAGTTAGAGTAGTTAAATAAAAGAAGTTAAATTTTATAATAAAATAATCATAATTTATAAAAATATGTATAAAATTAGAATACTTGGATTTTGACATATACTTTTGTTGGAAAAAAGATGAAGGTTCTATTTATTTATGTATTTGTTACTGGACATCTTTATTTTTTAGTATACATTGTAACATTTTACAGTAATATTTATTAAATAATTTTAATATTTTATATTAAAAAATTATATCATAAATTATATAATTTCTTAAAAATTATGAATTTTAAAAATTATGAATTTTAAAAATTATATCAAAATACTTATATTATAAATCATATAATTTCTTAAAAAATATGAATTTCATCTAATATATTTTTAAAATTATATAAAATTATAAAAATAATAATTAATTTTTTTTTCATTTATCGTTATTTCTCCACTGAAAACACAAACACCTTGATAAACGAACAAACAAAACAAACACCCCGAAGTGGAAAATCACAGCAGCATCAACAACAACAATCGATGTGATGAACAGAAGAATCGACGCCGATCAGTCGTCCTTCTTCGACGACGGCGACCCCTGCACCACTGGCCGGCACACCGCCGCTGCGCCGCCCACCCGCGGGGCCAGTTTGAAGGAGAAGAACTCGTCCTCCTCCTCCTCTTCAATCTCCTTCTCCTCGCGATGGCCACCGGACGCACCCCCACCGTCGGCGGCGCGCCTGCCCTCGGCCTTCTTCATACTCGCGAGCCTTCTCTCCCTGACTGCCCTCCGGCACAGCCCGGCGGAGAGCCTCGCGGTCGTCAGGAGGAGGATTTCGACGATGGCGCAGGGGCAGCAGCACACGACGGCGGCGCACTCCGCCAGCGTGCCGCCGGCGACCTCTCCGCAGCCCGGTCTGCGATCGGCCCTGCTGCACCGTCTTCGGTGCTTGAAGATCGCCGGGCGAGACGCGGAGGGCGGCGGCGAGGTTGGAGAGAGGGATGGAAGGGTGGAGGAGACGGACCTTGGCCTGCTTGGCGGCGGCGGTGGCGGCGGCGGCCGCGGCCGCATTTCGCCAGTGGCTTGCGGAGGCGAGGACAGCGGGAGAGGAAGAAGAGCTCGGGACAGAAGGAGAACATATTCGATGAATATAAAAAAATCAAATATTATTTAAAAATTAATTTAAATAATTTGTTTAAAAATAATGGCATTTGTAGTTTTTATTAAAATTTCAATCTTATGTTTGACTTTCATTAAAATAATGGTATCTGTAGTTTTTATCAAAAGTATCATTATATAAAAAACATTATTTTTAAAATATTTGTTATCTTGAGTTATAAAATTCAAATACAAATGAAAATGTTAGGATGGTATTTAACAAAAAATCATGAGGAAGATGACAGTTATAATTTTAATTTTAATTTTTTGTAGAAAATAACAATAACTATTTAAATTTACAGTTTTTATTTTTATTTAAAATTATGACAAATAAATAGCTATAAATTTTTATTTTTACCTTTTTTTATCTTTTTTAAGATCATAAATTATTCCTATTTTTGAATCAAATGGATGTACCGTAACTTCACCTAAAAAATTTTATTTGACTCTAATCTTATAAAAATGCAAAATATATAATTTAAAGCTAAATAACTACAAGTGATATATATATATATATATATGTATGCATGAAATAATACATTTTAATGATATCTATAGAAAATTAATTTTATAAGTGTTGAATCTAATTGTTAAGAATACATTAAAATTTATTCTCATATCTTCTCTCATTTGTTCCTCAATTTCTTTACTTCTCTTCTTAATCTTAAATTAGAACACTAAAATCAAATTACTTTATTTTAACGAAAAATTCAAAAAAATAACTTAAATTTAAGTACTTTCAATTTTTTATCAATACCGCTAAAGAATTGAGATCTTATATATATATATATATATTATATTTAAAATAAATTTGTTTATTTTTTAAATATTTATTTTAGGCGCAATCTTCACTATCTACTGATTTATTTTAATTTAATATATTTAAATTATAAGACGAATAATGTAATAATACCTCACTATCAACAGTACTGATAAAAATATTGTAATTTTATTTATTTTATAATTTAGATACATTAATTTAAAATCTATCAAAATTATATTTGAAATGCAAAGAAAAAATTATGTTTATTTTAGATACTCCATTTGTCTGAACGTTTATCACCATGCAATTATGTTTATCACTATATACCATAACGTTTTACAGTATCATTTATTAAATAATTTATAAATTTTTTACTATTCTTTAGATGTGACAATTCTTAAAAAAATATTATCACAATTTTTTTTAAAATATTATCATCACATTAATATAATAAATATTATTCATCATTTTATTATATATTTTATTCATTATTCATCGTAACTTTTGAAAAAAATTATCATCACATTATTATAATAAATACTATATATTATCTTTTTACTTATTTTATTCATTATTTATTACAACTTTTTAAAAAATACTATCATTTTTTTTACTATGTAATTTTTAGAAAAACGTAAAATTCAATTCAACCAGTTAAAACACCCAGCAGAACCTAATTTTAATCGCTTATTATGTGAATTTTTTTTAAAATATTTTGTAATCACGTGATATCACGTGCTTTTCTTACCGGTAAGGTAAATAATCATCAATTTAATTAATTTTAAATGTAACATGTAATTTGGAAATATAGTTTTTTTTTTAAAATACGAATATTACAAAAAATTATAAAATTAACAGTTAAAAATACTTATATATATATATGTTAATCATTTTATAAGTATAACTTTTAATTTATACATTAAAAAACAAACAAACATTAAAGAAAATGAGAATACATATACTCACTGAAAAAAAAAATACTGCATGTGTTCAATTTGGATATATCAAATTAAAATCTAAAATATAAATACATTTATTTTAAATACCCAATTTACAAGTTTTAAGTTAATATATTTATAATGTAAAATGAACATTTATAATATTTTTAATTGTAATTAGCTACAACAATATCAACTATTTAGCATTTCTCAGAACCAACTTATCTCCTTTTTTATCCTCTATTTTTTATTATATTAGTATTTGGCTAGATTATTCTAACTCTTATGCTACTTTGGTTTAAGAAATTTTTCTAAAATAGAAATTTATTAACGTAATTTAATTTTTTTATGAAATTCATTTCAGAATTCAATTTCAACATTTCCTTTATGAACTGAGAAAAATCTCTTCGCTTGCCTTTTTTTTACAAGACATCTTATAATTTTTACTTTTCTTATAAAGTTAATAGTTAAAATTTAAAATATATTAAATTTTTATTATTTTAAAATAAAAAATAAGTTTAACTTATTATTTACTATAATCCATGTCGTATTTTTTAAATACACAAATTCCTTCAAAATTTCAATTTCTTTTTAATTTTACAAGGTACATAGATACTTCTTCGTTGATTACATATTTTATTTATTATTTATCGTAATTTTTTTTTTAATTTTTTTTAATATTTTTTAAAATATTTTTTAAAAATATTATAATTATTTTTTTAATCATAAATTATATAATTTTTTTAAAAAATATAAAATTTAATTTAACCCACTGAAACGTTGAAACAGACGGAGTGTTTGTCAAATGAAATTATAATTAACCAGTAATTTAATTGTTTGTTTTTCGAAAAAATGCTCTCTTTTTTTTTTTGGCCGTGTCGTCTGTCGTGAGACGATCGCCGCTGCGGGAACGAGAGGACGGAGGGGTGCGTCGTCGGGCGACTGTGCGGCGACGATGGAGAACCACGAAGCTCCGACGAATTTGGGGAGGGGAGCGTGCGGACGAGCGAGGGAGCCGAGAGAGATGGGGACGGCGTTCGATTCCGTTGCTATCTCTGGAGCAAAGCTCCTCCTGTTCCTCCTCTTTGTCACGACCACCACAAACCTCCCCTGCCCCCCAGACCCCATGGGAACGGATGAGAAGAGCAGAGAAGGGAAGGGCGGAGCAGATGACATCTTTACCTCCGGAGGAGGGCGGCGCCACAACGAATTGTGCTGCTCCGCCTCTGTGATCCCGCGATAGGTGTCCTTGCCCGCGGACAAGGAGGAAGGCGAGATGGTACGTTGTGCCCCGCCCGGAACTTTGATACTAACCGCGGCTCCTAGGATGTTTTCTTCGCAGACGAGTTTGTTTGAGTCGTTCATGTGTCGTCGTTTTCTTCGGTTGCGTTGGTTGCACTCGGTCCTTTTGCGTTTGAGCCAATGCAAACGCCACTTTGTTGCCCTTCCTACATGTTTGTAGTGTAATCTACACGTATCGATGGTAACCTATATGCGAAAAAGCATGTGCTTTTGGCTAAAGTATCTCTCGCTTTTGATACATGAAATGTATTGTGGATTTTACTTCACTCAAATCAATTAACTAGTGGGAAAATTCTCTCTAAGTGATATAAGAGTTTTAGTTTCACTTATTATTTTCAACGTGATTATCTTTTTCAACATACCCTCATATTTGTGAACCCCTTATTGAAGTATTCTACGTAATATCTTAATATGTAACGTGTGTAGACTAACTTTTGATATCATGTGAATTTTACTTCATTAAAATTAATTGACTAATGAAAAATAGTTTACAAGTGATATCAGCCACACTGTTGACTTCAAATGAGGTGACTTCTGTTCATAAAACTAGCCGTTATCAGTCACACTGTTGATGGCAAGCTTATCTGCACTTACTTGAAATATTGTACATGAGCTGATCGGCAATGAAAATGTAACCCCATTGGTAACAATGTAACCTTCTGGGTAATAAAAATTATGAGCAGATGGGAATGCCATAGCCGATAGGCATGTTCCATGATCATAAATACTATTACATTGTTTTCGTTTCATGAAAATGTGACTTTACTTTGCATTGGATGAATGAGATAACGGTTTCTCTGCTTTAACAAAATTTTCGTGCATTTTAAGTTTGCATCTTTATTCTGAAGTCACATTTGTTTCCAATGACAAAACTATGATTGTCTATCACTTTTTGCTTCTCATTATTTTATCTTTTTAATCAATGCAGGCCTCTTCAGTTAACATTACCCTTGGGTTGAATGTTTGGATTGAGGATCCTGGTTTAGCTTGGATCGATGGACAAGTTTCCAGAATTAGTGGCACAGAAGTTGAAATTCGGACAACACATGGAAAAACTGTAAGCAGACTAATGTGTGAAATTTTAAAAAATCATAAAATGTCTATTTTCTCAACTATACCCTACATGGTATAGTGTATTGGATTGTAAAATATGAACATGCATAAAAGATTAGTGTAACAGAAATAAGAATATTAGGATGGATGAATGGTAATAATATAAAATAGGGTGGTGGTTACACGTATTGAGTATCAAATAAGTTAAAATTATTTCAGCTGGTTTGGTTATATTCATAGAAGACGTATGGATGTGTACTTGTAAAAGAAGAATTAAAACTTAGGTCAAGCTAGACAAGATATGGGAAAACCAAAAATTACTTGATTAAAAATAGTGATAGATTTAAACTTACATGATTTAATGAAAATTTGATGATGGATGTGAATAAACAAAAAAAGGAGTGAGGCATTGGTTTGTTTGTTGTATTTATTAATGAAATTTGTCTCACCACTCAAAACATAATCCATATTGTATGAACTAAAGCATAGCTTATCATGTAAATGTAACATGTATTTGGTCAGTGGTGGCATTTCTCTTGCCAGACTATGGGATCAGGTTTTTTACAGGTAAATTCATGGGGATTAGGTGACATTTACTACCTAGAAAATATAATGAAAATAATTGATTCTAAGTGAAAGGTGGAGGAAATGATCTAATTATAGAGTGTTAATGTTGATGTACCTGTTACTTCTTAGGTTGTCACAACTTTGCCAAAAATTTACCCAAAAGATACAGAGGCTCCTGCTGGTGGAGTTGATGACATGACAAAGCTCTCTTATTTGCATGAACCTGGTGTTTTGCAGAACTTGGCAAGAAGATATGAACTAAATGAAATTTATGTGAGTATTTATAACATTATTTCATCCATTACTTTTTTGGCCTATCAGTTGGCACCTGCCTGGAAAATGCTGCCCTACTCACCTAATGTTATTAATTATGAATCTTGGCAGACATATACTGGAAATATTCTCATAGCCATAAATCCATTTCAAAGGTTGCCACATATATATGATACTCACATGATGGAGCAATACAAAGGGGCATCATTTGGAGAGCTAAGTCCTCATGTTTTTGCAATAGCTGATGTGGCATACAGGTGATGTAATGCTTCTCTGATTTGTCATATTAGGCAAATTCATATAGAAGTGTTTTCTCATACATAACATTTTCATAAGCAGGGCAATGGTAAATCAGGGAAAAAGCAACTCCATTCTAGTTAGTGGTGAAAGTGGTGCTGGGAAAACTGAAACCACTAAAATGCTTATGAGATATCTTGCTTATTTGGGTGGTCGTGCTGCAACTGAAGGACGGACGGTAGAACAACAAGTTCTGGAGGTAAGTAGAGTTTTTTCTTAGCCAACTGGATTCATTTTAAAATTAATTGTGTGATCAACTGTGACACTTTTATCCTATGTGATATAATCGCAGTCAAACCCAGTTCTTGAAGCATTTGGAAATGCTAAAACTGTCAGAAATAATAATTCCAGGTAAGGAAGTGAGATTATGTTATTAATGTCTAAAACAATTTTCAAAAGTCTCACTTCTGTAAGATTTATTTCTATATGTTCAATTTAAGAAAATCTTTAATTGCATTTTCTTTGCTTGGCTGGTAGTCTAGAACACACCTTTATTCTTACATTTTAAAAGTGCCTTTAAGTTTTTCCTTTAAAAATAATACTTTTGCAGCCGTTTTGGGAAATTTGTGGAGATACAGTTTAACAAGCAAGGGAGAATATCTGGGGCAGCCATCAGAACTTACCTTCTTGAAAGATCCCGTGTGTGTCAAATTTCAGATCCTGAACGTAATTACCACTGCTTTTACCTTCTCTGTGCTGCTCCCCAGGAGGTATGACCTTTCTGAATGATTATCAACATGTTTTATTGCTCTACTGTGGAGCATGCAGTATCTTACCAAATAAAATTTGGTTTCATGAAAATAAAATTCCAGGAGGTTGAGAAATATAAATTGGGAAACCCAAGATCATTTCATTATCTTAACCAATCAAACTGTTACGAACTAGTTGGTGTAAATGATGCCCATGAGTATCTAGCTACTAGAAGAGCCATGGACATTGTTGGAATCAGTGCTCAAGAACAAGTATGAATCCAGACATAAGAACCCTTCCGTGCTCAACTTTTTTTGTGAAAAAAATGTCCACATGCAAATGAAATTCTTCACTGTCTCTTAGGATGCAATATTCAGGGTAATTGCTGCAATACTCCATCTGGGAAATATTGATTTTGCCAAGGGGGAAGAAATTGATTCATCAGTTCTAAAAGATGACAAAGCAAAATTTCATCTCAATACAGCAGCCGAACTTTTCATGTACCATCTAGCATCACTAACTAAAAATTTTCAATATTTTGCTTCAAATTGTTATGCTGATTTGCTACTAGATCAGGTGCGATGCTAAGGCTTTAGAAGATGCATTGTGTAAGCGTGTAATGGTAACACCTGAAGAAGTCATACAAAGATCCTTAGATCCTGTGGCTGCAATGGTCAGCAGGGATGGATTAGCAAAGACAACCTATAGTCGCTTGTTTGACTGGTAAGAATATGATTTTAGTTCTTACTGGTAAGTGACTTGTTCTAAAGTCTAAACAATGGTATAAAAAAGCATATCTCTGGTATGATATTCTGAAATATTCTTAGGTTGGTTGACAAAATCAATGTCTCAATAGGACAGGATCCAACCTCCAAATCGCTAATTGGGGTTCTTGATATCTATGGGTTTGAAAGCTTTAAGGCAAACAGGTACATCAAACTTTTGTTAAGTTTGATTATCTGTAGCATCATAATGTTAAATTCTTTTCTTGTCCAGTTGACCTAAAAGTTCTCCATTTGCAGTTTTGAGCAGTTCTGCATTAACTATACAAATGAGAAATTGCAGCAGCATTTTAACCAGGTATTTTGTTTTCCCTTTATTAGACAATATAAATTCCCATCTGCTTCTATTTTTACCAATTGAGAAGCACCAGTGGTTCAAAAGTTTTTGCTGTGCTTCTCAGCATGTTTTCAAGATGGAACAAGAGGAGTATACTAAAGAAGCCATTGAATGGAGTTATATTGAGTTTGTTGATAACCAAGATGTTCTGGATTTAATTGAGAAGGTATATATTTTGTAACTATACAAATATTGTTTGTGGTTAATCATATTTTAGGGATTTTATCTCTCTTTTTAAAAACAATGGTAACTCTGAAAATTAACGACTGAAAAATGTTTGTCTAGCTCATAAATGTTTGATTTGAGTGAAGAAGATTTCAATATACCAGAAGCAGGTTTAATCAGGTTTCTTTTTTGTCTATGTTGTCAATGTTTGATATGAGTAATAGATCTCTGGTATTTGAAAACTTAGAATACTTTGACATAACTAACTTTACAGAGGAACCTTCTTTGTTTGCTTTATGACATAATGAAAGAAACAAGCACATCTAAATTGCAAGTGATAATGTTGAAAGTTCATGCTGATGTGGAACACAACTCAAGTTCAAGTGGTAGATGTTGATATTTGGGATATCAAGAATTCACTCATCTTCAACTTAATAGTTTTTGGAGTGGTAATAACTTTCTTTTTTTGAGTGGCAATCAGAAATATTATTTCCACAAACTTCGTGTGCATCCAACTACTGTCACCATAGACTTACTTGTCTTGATCACTCTACTACCTCACCAAATACCATATATTTCCACATCATTGGTCATGCAGATGGGTTATGGGAGATGCTATGGTTTCTTATGAACCACCCAATGGCATGTAGTAGGATCATTCAAATTGGTTCTCTCACATTCCAACTCCTTTTAGAGTCCCATTTCACTTTAATCGTTCCATATTATTTCCATCTTCGGTTTGAGGCCCAACAAATTCCTCCACCATGTAGCTATGATTGAACAATTGAAGAAAAATTGTTTTTTATATTGGTTTTTTTTTTTTCCTAGAGGACTCAAGACCACCGAAATCGATTTTTGTTGTGACCGGTACTGAAACATGTAAGACTTTTAAAAGTCAAAGTGATTGAACGATCCTTCGATTTGGATCATTGGTAGATCACTAGATCGTTCGATTCAATGTTTTTCTAAGTTAAGGATGTTTGAATCGATTGATCTAAAGGAAAATATTGGTTAATCCGTTAGAGTTGTCGACTGTTGTCATTGTCTTTCGCACTTTCACGTTCGACGAGGCAATGGCTTCAAGGTTTCGAGCTTTCACAAAATGGGTTTCCGGTGGTTTCAAGTTGCAAAGTTTTTGGGTACTTTTATTGCTTGCTGCAGTGTTGCTTGGGGAAGATGAAGGGTCAGCTGCTGTCGCCTGTTAGGCATGTGAGGTGGTGAGGAGAAAAACAAAAGGTAAAAGAAGAAAGGTTAAAAAAGTAAAGTAAAAAAAAGAAAAGAAGATAGAGAAATGAAAGAAAGTTAAAAAATGAAAAAATAAATAAAAAATACAAAAAATAATTGAAAAAAAAAGTCACATGAAAGATATGGAAAATAAAAAACCAACAAATACAGTAAATAAAATGAAAAAAAAATAAAAATAAGAATAAATAAGAATAAAAATTCACATGAAAAAAAAACAAAACAAACAGTGAATAAAAGATAAAAAAATAAAAATACAATCATGTCAAAGAAAAGAAAAGAAAACATAAAAAAATAGTTTATGACTTTCTTTCGTATATGTGACTACTATATCTCTATCTAATTGATATTTTATGTTTGATAATTGTCTAAAAAAGTGTTTTTATACATTTTCATAACTTATTATATCTTATCGTCAAGTTTCAAATTGAAATTTTGTGTTTTATGATCATTTCCACAAAAGTATTGTTTTTCCACTGATATGATCCTCAATCCTCGATATGTTTTCTTTTTTCAAAGGACCAATCCTCGATACGATATCAACATTTGAATCCTTGCTCAGGACTTTCTTTTTTTGTAGATCTTATAAGATGAAGAACTAAAAAATTGTTACCAACATTCAATTTGTTCATGAAAAAAGTGGCATCTTCTAATCAACTAATATTTATGTCTTTAAAGTTCTTGCTCTATCACAATCTCATGTGAAAGAAGTTAGAAGCACACCTTAGAAGATACATGGATGTTCTAAACATGCTTCCAATATATTGGTTTGAACCCTATGTAGGTGAGAATAAGGTACAAGGAGTGCACCGTGAATTTGTTAGCATTGCTCCATGGTCATTGTTGTTTTTCAGTACCTGCAGAAATCAGAGAGGCATCACCATTAAAAAGCATTAGCAGCTTAGAGAATTTACCAAGCTCAATGACATAAATTACTCCCAAGGAACAAATCCTATGCAATCCCTTTTGTGGAATAATTAAAGCACTCAGGTGTACTCACATGAGAGAGAAAAAGAAATACGTGCTAGAGAGGGAACATTGATATAACCAAAGTTGCATAACCTACCCAATGGTCTTTCTGAAGCTTAATCCAATCCCCATCATGCAGTGCAATTTGGGGGTGTATATGGGCTGGGTTGGATCAGGTTATAGATGAATTCATAACCCAACTTAAGTCAGGTTGATTGGATCGGTTCATGATTTTTAATCTACCCTTGGTAGGAATGATAATGATATTGTTATTTATTGCAATCCTAAATTAACATGTAAAACAGATATTTTATTTATTCTTTACTTCTAAGTTCCGACATGGATGCAAGGTAACAAAGTGCATTTAGTATTATTAAAAAAAAGTGCATTTAGTATCTAATTAATTTTTCTCATAAAGAGACTATACAAGGAAAAAAAAAAAAACAATAAGAATGTCAAAGCAAATAACAATCTTATCATTTGTAAATATTAAAGAAAAATTCCACCAAGTTCCATTAATATTGATGTAAAATCCCCTCAATCCAGGATATTGACTTGGACGTTTGTTTCTTTCACTAACATTCAAGGAAAAAAGGTTGCATCTACATTAGAATAGAAGATATGAGTTTTTATTTAAGACAATAGGATCACCATTTAGAGTATAACTGCAAAATTTGAATTTAAAAATGACAGAAACCAACAATAATCTATCCTTCATCTTTGTGAATATTTTGTCTATATCTTTGAGTTAGGTTGGGTTGGGTAACCCATCATTGAAAATTTGAAATTCACATCTGATTTAAAACATTCTGGTTTATGTTTTTTTTAATCCATATCTAACACATGATGATAAATAACCCAACCCAATCCAACCTATACAGTTTGGGTTGGTTTGAATTTTGGGTTAACCCAGACCAAGTACATGCCTAGTACAACTTTGGCCATAATTTGCTCTGCCTCCAATCTATTATCCCATACACTTTTCATTCTATCAAAGTGAGAACTTCTCTAAGTAAATGGTCCTGATACTATCTACCTAATAAGCTCTACCTGTGTGAAGGTGGGTTCTCCCTACAATTGCCCAACTTCCATATCAATGTCCCATACAAAGTCATGTTCATGCAGCATAACTTCCTTATGCCAAAGCCACTTCTATTTTTGTCTATGGAATTTGTTCTTGGCTACCATATAAAAATTGGAAGGATAGTGCTTCTTTCCATTTGCTCTAAGGAACTGACTCTAAACTTAGTTTACTCCCCCCTGCCAACGTAAATTGAAATTTTAAAAATCAATAGGTAATGGATGGGTAGATTTGAGAGTACTGAGGAGATGAGTGTCAACTTGCCTCCAAAGGAGAGAAACTGACCAACCTAGCTGGACAACCGCTTTTTAATGTGTTCAATTACCAATTTCAAATTTTTGCATCTCAGACCTTTTCAAGTTAAAATTAGACCAAAATATTTGATTGAGAGATTTTACATGTACAGACCATGAAATATGATTACTACTGCACCACCTGACTCACGATTCCAATTCTGATACTTGAAAATTTGGGAAAGTTTACCTTCAGCACAGAAATCATGTTAAATATCCTAAGTCCTTGTTTGGATAGGATTTGGAGTGCCAAGATTTTGACAAAAATCCTACCCAAACATCTATTGGCTTGATAGATTTTGGTTAAAAACTTAAAATCAGAGTGATTTTAAATATTAACTCCAAGTATAAAATGAGTAAGTCTTGGAATTGGCATTCACCCTAATTTTCATGTTGATTTTGCATATTTTCCACTCTTAACTTGAAATATGATGGTGAAATTAAGACAAAAGCAAAAAGGATTTCAAACAGGTTTTGTACTGTATTTTAAAATTTTAAAATTTTCATTATCTTGAAATTGATGCAAAATCATGATTTTGCAAAATTTTCTCCCCAAAATCACTCAAACCATGCCCAAGCTGGCGAAAGATTTTTAACTTGATCAACATTAGCAAAACAAAATGGGTGTCATCTCCATGTTGTAAATAGGAGGTGCTACTTAACCATGGCCTGAAGCAAAGTGCTGTATGAAACATCTTGCTAAGCATTCATATGCTTTCTTTCTAACACCTGATCATGAGAGGGGAGTGACAAGATTGTGTACCCCTATCATAAATCCTGCTCACAACTAAAGTGACTGGTTGGGGAACCGTTGGCAAGGATGGAAAATTTGGCGACCTGTGGTCCATGCGTCCTATTTGTTTAGGGTGAGACATCCTTGTTTGTGGGAGAGAAGACATTTCCCTCCCCTTTGTTCTTTATTATATTGGAAGTCTGATATGAAGAAGGAGCTCCTAATGCAATAACCAATGACCAATCTGTCATATCATTTGGTACGAAATCCCATGTAGCATATCATTTGAAGAATAAGAAATTAAAAATGAAATATAAATCAAATTTTATCCAGTTGAACTGATAATTAAACCAAACAAGGTCAGTATTAAAAAAGAATGCTTTCCCAATATTTAATGGTTGCCTGCATTGCATATACATGTCTGGGCAATATTCCATTGTTGCTTCGAAATTGTCCTGCCATATTGGGTGGCCCAAATGAGACAACATCACCTAGAGCAATCCAACTGAAAATTTACCCTTTTACATGTACACTTTTCTAACTTTTTTTCCCTACAACAATAAAAATTATAATGTGTATGAGGTGGAATTGGAATTTTTCTTTATAAAGCATAAGCACCATTTTTTTGAAAGATCACTTTTTTATTCATTTTTTGCAGAAACCTGGAGGAATTATTGCTCTTCTTGATGAAGCATGGTATGCATGACTTCGTGTCTTTTACATCACATCTATTTGAATGGATTTTTGCACAAATTATTCTAATAACAGGGATTTATGCTAAGTGTAGTGGATTGTCAGAACTCTATCTTTTCTCAAGATGAGTCATGAATCATTCTTCTAATCTACGCTTTCTCTTTCTTTTAGCATGTTTCCAAAATCAACACATGAAACCTTTTCTCAAAAGCTTTACCAGACATTCAAGGCTCACAAGAGATTTATCAAGCCAAAGCTTTCCCGTACAAATTTTACCGTTTGTCATTATGCTGGAGAAGTAAGCTGATAATGATTATTTATAACAAAAAATGTCTTGTTACATATGCACATTCTCTTCATTACAAAATCTTGAAGCTTAATCTCTTGTTCTTAACAAGATCTGAAATGGTCTTTCTAATGTCTGTTTTGTATATTGTTGCATACTGTATAGCTTTTGTATCATTTGCAGGTTTTATATCAGTCAGATTTGTTTCTGGACAAAAACAAAGATTATGTTGTGCCTGAGCATCAAGATCTTTTGAGTGCTTCTAAATGTTCTTTTGTGTCAGAAATTTTCCCCTCTATTCCTGATACAAGCAAGTCCTCAAAGTTCTCTTCTATTGGTTCCCGATTTAAGGTAATATTTATGCTACTATTTTATTCATTGACATTAATTTCTAACTCTTTTTTCCTTTCTGAGAACTGATTCCTAGTACCTTTTCTTGAACTACAGTTACAACTACAATCTTTGATGGAGACCTTGAATTCAACAGAGCCTCATTACATAAGATGTGTTAAGCCAAACAATCTTCTGAAACCTTCCATATTTGAGAATGTCAATGTAATGCAACAACTGCGATGTGGTGTAAGTAAAGCTCTTATCAATATTCTTTCAATAATAGGGTGTGGTATGTTATTTTTCTTTGCATTTTTCAAGAGATGGAGAATGGAAATATCTTTCTAGGATATATGTCTAAGGTTTTTTATATATAAGGGTTTTACACATTAAAACCCTATTTTTCCTTTCTTATCTACCGCCCTCCTTCCTTAACCTCTATTGTTTTAGCTAGGAAAATCTTTTGTCAGTTTATAATATATATATATATATATATATATATAGAGAGAGAGAGAGAGAGAGAGAGAGAGAGAGAGATTTCATTGCGAAAAAAGCCCAGATATATTATTTTTAATGAATGTCACTGAAATATATATAATTATTGAAATATATAATCATGCATATTTCTAAAATATACACATTAGTATTATACACTTTATATTTTTATGTTATCTTATTTCAATGTTATTTACAAGTATGATCCAAACTAATGCTCCCTTTACATTGACAGTAGTGAGTCTACACTGTCCCACCCTTTTTCTTGTCCATAGCTGTTCCATTGCTTCCATGGTACCACCCAAGAACCTTTGCTATCACTGCTATGCCCTTTTAAAGAAAGTTTTGACATCAACAAGCCCATTTGTGGTAACTACGGTCACTTCTAAGTCTATTTAGTTTCTCCATCACCTCTTCTGTCAGGCTCTTCCTCCATTACATTTAAACAGTTCAGTTAGTATCGTCCTTTATGAGACCTATTACTGCCATTACCTTAAAGTTTTGTTTCCATCCCTAGTCCCTTTTCCACTCTTCCCTCTCCCTCCTTTGTTGATTTAGGGTTTTTAGGGGGAGGCTAAGGAAGAGAAAAATTAGCGACAACAACAAGAAGGGGAGGAAGAACATAGAAGTGTGAAAACTTTAAAAAAGTGTTGTCTTCATGTGCAAAAGAATAAGGAAAGAAGAAAAGAAGAGAAAGTGGAGAAAATATTAAAGAAAAAATGCATGAAGGAAAAGAGGGTTGAGGAGGAAAAGAAAAGAAAAAATGGTGGAAGAAGCAAAAAAACCAATGTTGAGACATCTAATATCAAACCTCTAACATCTTTACATGTGTTTTCTCGTGTAAGTCTTGATGCTGGGCAATATCACTCTGTCAATATAGTTACGTTTCTCCTCCACAAGACATTCTCAATTTGGGTAGTGTTGCTATATTAATGTTATTGGATGGTGGTTGTACTTGTGTTAGTATTTGCAGGAATTTATGTTTGTGATTTTTTAGTATTTATGTTATTAGGTGACTAAGTTTAATAATGTCAACAAATTGATTAATATTTGGGTTTGTCAAACATTTACCACAAATGTTACCGTTAACCAAGTCAAAGTATAAAAGACCTAGTCAACTGATTAATGTTTTTGCCGATTTACTATGCAATTAAACTAATTGATGATTGTTTGTGCTTGTAGATTATTGTTACCTATTAGTTGCTGCTACTATTGTTACAACTATTATAGTTCCTACTTGTTCAATACCTATCACAGTTGTCTATGTTTTTTTCATTGTTTATAGTTATGCTTGAGTCTGTTGTAAATTTGATATCTTATGAGCTTGAAGAGTGTTGATACTTTGGAGTATATGAACATAGTTAAGTTACATTTGGGTAATAGTCTCACACTTCTAGTCATATGGTTGTCCTTTTTGTGTAACCTTTACAAATAAAGGTCTTGTGATTAATGATCAATCCTATCTTCCACCATTCCTTGTCTTCACAAGTGATTTTACCGCAAAAGGTAGAAGGTGGAGAGCAGGTCACAATGGTTGTGGTGGAGGAAGGAGGTGGGTTTGGTGGTAGCTATTTTTTTCCCTAAACTTGAAGTTTTGCTGTCACTGCAATGTTACAATGACAGAAGCTACGATTTTTCTCTCCTTTTTTGGAATCTGGGCTTTACCAGCATGTCAAGGTGGGGAATAGAATGATACTTTTATTCTATGAAAGAATACAATCTCTTATACTCGAACTAAAAGAAACAAAATACTTAACATAGAACTAGCCTACTCAAGATTCGTATAAAATCCATTTTTATAATAGCAGATGTTCTTCTAAGTCTTGTTGCTGATTTTTTACAGGGTGTTCTTGAGGCTATTCGAATTAGCTGTGCAGGGTATCCAACTCGTAGGTCCTTTTATGAGTTTCTAAACCGTTTTGGTCTCCTCACTACTGAATCTTCGGAAGGAAAGTATGTATCAAATATGTATAGCAAGCTAAATTTGTGCCCAATGAGTTCTGTGCACTATACTGTTTATGATTGATTTTTTTGACAGCTCCAATGAAAAAATCGGTTGCACAAGAATTTTGGAAAAGATGGGGTTGAAAGGCTTTCAGGTATTTCCAAAATAATTTACCTCCTTTTAGGCCATTGTTTCTCCAACCAAGCAATGGTTAGTTATATCTTTTATCTGTTCTCAGAGTGAAGGACTTTTTTCTTTTTACAGATAGGCAAGACAAAAGTTTTTCTAAGAGCTGGGCAGATGGCTGAATTAGATACACACAGAGCTCGAGTGCTAAACAATGCAGCAAGATCTATTCAGGGTCAAATTCGAACACATATTGCAAGAAAGGAATTTATTGCATTACGCAAAGCGTCAATCAAATTGCAATGCTTATGGAGAGGTTTTTTACCTAATCTTGACTAGAAGCTATTAATTCTTTGGAAGATGATTTTTTGTCATTTAAATATTTCTTTTGATAATTTACTGATTTATGCAATTGTAAAATGGCTATAGGAAGGTTGGTTTGCAGAATTTATGAGCAAATGAAAAGGGATGCTGCTGCTATAAAAATTCAGAAAATGTTGCGTAGATATCTGGCAAAGAAAGCATACACAAAACTAAGGCTGTCTGCTCTTGCATTACAAACTGGCTCTAGAGCAATGGCCTCTCGTAATGAATTCCGGTATAGGAGACAGACCAAAGCCACAACTATTATACAGGTTGTTTATACTTTCCTTTTGGTTTTAGCTTTCAAAATCAACCAATAATGTTGTTGAACTTCTCTTCTCATTGTCATCATGGAAACTTGCAGAAAAGATGGCGTTGCCACAGAGCGCAATTGTACTTTATAAATCTAAAGAAGGCAACAATTGTTACCCAAACTCAATGGCGGGGAAGAGTTGCTAGAAGAGAACTTAGAAAACTCAAAATGGTAACACTACTGACTGCATTGAATAAGTCAGCTCAGATATGTAAATTTTATGGATGGATGGCTAAATGATTTTTTTTCTATAAACAATTTACAGTAAATTCTGTTTTCCATCACAATAATATTAGTTAGGCATATGAAAATTACACTATATGGATATTAACATTGGTACTTAGTTATAAGATACATGGTTTGGATAAGAGGGTTTTCATGTGAAAATTCAACAGAGGAATTGTCAAAAGGTTGTGAAGTTAACAAATAAAAGAAAAATAATGAATCTATGGCTATCTATTTTTGTATTTCTGTTAAAATAAAAATTTTCTGTTAACTTTCAGCATCTCTAAATGTTTAATTGGGCTGGCTTATAAAGTGGCAATGGATATTTCTAAAATGTTCGTGGGAAAAAGTGAATAAAATATTATTTTATAAATAGATGGTTCAAATTAAACCAGTGTTCTCATTGCGTCTAAAATCTTTGACTATTTTGTAATAATAAGAAGCATGGCAGGTGGAATTTCTTTAATATGTTCTTTGTTCATGGGTTGGGATAGTATCTGCTTGGTTTACCTTGGTTTCAAAGTACTTTTTTTTTTTATCATTTACAGCTGATAAGTTCTTCTCAATAGTAATATGAAATGATAGTATGGATGAAATAACTAAGAAAATTTAAGGAGAAAGACTTTAGTGTATGTTATTTGCTGATGATGGAATTTTAGTTGACGAAGGTAAACAGGTATCCAAGTCATAATCGTATTGTGGGGTCAACTATAGTTGATGAAAATAAGGTGAAAATTAATTCTAAATTAGAATGATGGAAAGTTACCTTAGAATCTAAAGGATTTAGGCTAAGTTGGTCAAAAATTGAATACGTAGAGTATAAGTTTAGTAATGATGGTAATAATAATGAAAGTATAAAATTACAACAGGATATTCCTAAAATAAGAATTTTAGATATTTAGAATTTATGATAAGTGGCAATAAAGAAATTATAAAAGATTCTGTGCACAAAATTAAAGTAGGTTGATGAAGAGAAGAATGTGTTTAAAGTGTTGTAGACTTATTGTGATAAAAGATACCCTTAAAATACGAGGTTTTCAAAACATCTATTTGTTTGACTATACTTCATGTCAAAATGTTAAATTGTTAAACATGAACATATATATCAAGTTAGTGTAGCAATGATGTGAATGTTACAATGGATGGGTGGTAATACAATAAGAGATAAGTGAAAAATAATTTTATTCGAAAGAGTAAGAGTTGTATTAATTGAAAATAAAAATGAGAAAATAATCTTAGATAGTTTGTTCATATTCGTATTCATAGAAAGTCTATAGATGTTCCCGTAAGAAAAGAATTAATTAATAATGTAGATGAAATTAAAAGAGGTAGTGGAAAAACAAAAATTATTTGGTCAAAAATAGTGGAAAATGATTAAAATTATATAATTTAATGAAAGATTTAGTTATGAATAGAAATAAATGAAGGAATGGATTTATGTAACTGACCCTACATGGTGGGATAAAGACAATGATTGTTATTGTTCTTGAAAAATGAAAAAAATTATGGAAAGTTGTACTTTATGGATTGCATTCTTTAATTTCAATACTAATGTTCTTTTATGAGTAAATGTTTTTAGCAGTATGTGGACGATTTTTTGATTTGCGTAAAAATACTAGTTTTTTGTAGATTATTTTTGATCAAGTGCCATGTCTATGGTCTCTTTGGTTGATTAACAAAAATGATATTTAATGTCATGGAAAATGATTTGTGTATGATGGCTATCAAAAGGGACTATCAGAAAGTTTAATGAATGTGATAAGTCATCTCAAACATGTTAATTTATTGTCTTGCCTCTTTATCTTAGTTTCAAAGGGCAGGATATACTATCATGGTTTTTTTAAAAATTCACAACTATCATGTTCCTTTCCTGTTGAAAATTGCATTTATGGTTTTCAACTTCAATAATTGTATTTACATGTGAATCAGAGTATTTAGTACCATATGCATGATAATTTGAAAATCTTGCAAGACAAAGGTTAGATCTGCTGCAAGGTTGTTTATATGTAGTTGTTGTCATGATTTGATTCATTTGTATGCTGAATTAATATCAAGGATATTCTATGCCATGGTAAAAGAGCATGTCTTAGTTGACTCTTAACAAATCATTACCAGGAAAATAAAAAAATGGTTAAGAAATGCTAGTTTTAATTTTCTAATCTGGAAACAGAAATATGAACAAATGTAAGGATTACAATTTTTGTTGTTGATTGTTTGAATGGTTTGTGCCACCAAAAAGTTTATAGAATTGGTTTTTCAAAGTTATATTTTAAAAGTTTTTTAAAAATATACCAATGATTTATTTGACATTTATGACTATAAGCTCGAGTAGATATTCACAGTTTTATTTGTTGCAGGCTGCCAGAGAAACAGGTGCACTGAAAGAAGCGAAGGATAAGCTTGAAAAAACTGTTGAAGAACTTACATGGAGATTACAACTGGAGAAAAGAATGAAGGTATACTAATACTAGAGCTTGATTATTTGCTACAGAAATATTTTCATAATGCAAAAACTAAAGGGGATGCCTTTAGTGAGAATGAGAATTGCCAGAACTGGGCTTTTGTGAAACTTATGCTTATGTTGCCGCTGAAGTATCCTAAAAAATCCCTCACCAAGCTCCATATTATTGATTGAAACATACATATTACATGCAGGCAGATTTGGAGGAAGCAAAGGGACAAGAGATAGCAAAACTACAGAGTTCACTACAAAGTATGCAAAGTAAAGTTGAAGAGGCAAATGCAATGGTAATCAAGGAACGTGAGGTTGCAAGGAAGTCTATAGAAGAAACTCCCCCTGTTATGAAGGAAACACAAGTTTTCATTGAAGACACAGAAAAGATTAACAGTCTTAAAGAAGAAGCGGAATGCGTAAAGGTAATTATCCATTGTATGATAACAGATTTAATATTTGTGTTTCAAAGAATTTTTAATTTTATGGATAGTTAATTCCATGTGTATTTTCATGTTTGAATGTAATCATGAAGAGTACTTGCTTGAACTTCCTTGTATAGTTGTATTTGTGTCACCAAATCATATAGATGTTCCCTAGGTTGTGATTGATTCCTCTTTGATGCAATTGAGATTTATTAGATGGTCTTCTTTGTATCACAAATTATAAGTTTAATATATTATTTAAATTAAGTCAAATTGTAAATAGTTATGTTAACATTTTATAGGAAACAAATTTGAGCCTTCCAAGTACGTCACAGAAAACAACTTCCAACCTCATGTGCAACACTGCTTGTCAGATGAGAAGCTAGAAAAATTATCTCTTTTGAAATGTATTTTCCTTATTAGTACAATTTTATGCAATATTATCTTATATCTGTGATTGATTGCATGCTTCTGTCTTTATGATTGTGATATTTTCAACTGGACACGTTTTACCCCAGTGCGTTTTTTTAAGGGATTGACTGCATATCTTCTCATCAGGATTGGTTTCCAATTCTTGCTGCATTTATTTGTTGATTCTTATTTCTTCTATCATACTTCCCAGGCCTCATTGGAATTAGAAACTCAAAAGGTTAAAGGCTTGGAAGGAAAATATGCTGAAGAACAAGAACTGAATGATGGGAGACTTAAGAAATTGGAAGATGCAGAAAAGAAAATAAATCAACTTCAGGAGTCTTTGAGCAGGTATTGCTGCCCCTTCTACCATGCAAAACAATAAACCTTAGTGGTTTGTCTTTGATAATGATTCTTTCATGTATTTATTGGTTCTCCAACTATTGAGGGGCATCGGCAAGCCATGGCCCTAGTAGGAAAGGACCATGAGAGAGAAGAGGAATCCTGAGGAGTCATTTTTAACCTGAAATGATTCTTCTGTGTGAATCAATTTGATTTTTAATTCAATAGAATATCTAATTTAATTTCTCCATTTTGTGCCAAATCCCATACAACACAACTTGCTTCTAACAGGTCTAAGAAACACTATCATACAGTTTTTCCATGTCAAGCTTTCACACTAAGTCTGCCTTCTTCTGGCCAAATATTGCTTCTATGCATTCATGAGCCACAAGAAAGCCATCCAATATTTATTGTCCCTTGATAAATGTTGTTGGTCGCTAACAAATTTTGGCAGAAACGTTTTCAATCTCTTAGCCAAGTATTTTTGCAACTATCTTGTGGACACCATTGAGTAGGCTAATTGTATCTCCAATGTTCACACCATCCTACATTTTGGGAATGAGCATAATAAGTCTTATTGACCCATCCCTAGTCAATACTAGTCCTGTGAAACTTTGAAATATTATCATGATGCCTTCCTAGGCCAGGTTCCAGAATCTCTGAAAGAATAATATTGGAAATCCATCAGGTCTCGGTGCTTTGTCTCCGACCATTGAAAAGATTGCACAACGTACCTTGTCAGTTGAAAATTTGGCTTCCAATTCCATAGCTTGTTCATCTGAAAGCTGGTAGAAGTTATGATTGTGGGATTTAAATGAAAGGAATCCTTCATGCTTAGGTGTTTTAAGGTTTCAATTTTGTTGCAAATGGTATCCCTGTTGATGAAGAAGCTCTGACCCGAAATCAAGCCGAGTTCAATTAATTGAAACACTTCCTTTTGTGGAGCAACTCTGTGAAAAGACTTAGTATTTCTATTCCTAGCTTTAAGGTATAAAGCTATGGATCTCTAATGCCAATCAATTTCTTTGTCATTCACCTTAACGTTTCTACAAAGTTTCTACTTCTTCCTTTCAATTTTTATGTTTCTACTTTTTCCCTTTTGATGTTCCCTAGAAATGCATATTTATGTGTCATTCTAATATGAAATCTATAAGACTTTTTGATACCTGTTCATCTTTGCACAATGGAATGATATGCCAATCAGGTTTGAAGAGAAGATCTCAAATCTAGAATCAGAAAATAAAGTGCTTCGTCAACAGGCAGTGTCTATGGCTCCTAACAAAATTATCTCTGGACGCTCTAAATCTCTTCATCAGGTGCTTTAGTCTGACATATTACAATTGACCCAAAGAATGACATTTCTCTTATGTACTTGTTTTCATTCCCAACAGAGGAATCCTGAGGGCAGCAATGTATTAATTGTCGAGACAAGAGCAGCCACAGTATGTTCCTGGATTTTACCTACTGTGTTGTTATTTTATTTGGTAAAATGTATCATGTAAGTTATTCATGGTCTGCTACTTTTTATTTACAGGACATGCATGTAGCATCGAATGCCAAAGAATTTACTGAGGTTGATGATAAGCCACAGAGATCACTTAATGAAAAACAGCAGGTATTTAGTCGGTCTATTTATATTGTGAAATTTCTTTTGTTATAATGATCCATCTGTGGAAATCATGATGTTTGACTTGATTTCTATATTCAGGAAAATCAAGAGTTGCTTATCAGATGCATTGCACAGAATCTGGGATTTGCAGGAAGTAGGCCAATAGCTGCATGTATTGTATACAAATGCCTTCTCCACTGGAGATCATTTGAAGTTGAACGAACTAGTGTTTTTGATCGTATTATTCAGACAATAGGCCAGGCTATTGAGGTGCAAATTTTATGCCTTGTATCCATGTCTACTACTTAACAATTTAAGTAGCTATACCAACTCTATTCTCATGTTTTGCAGACTCAAGATAACAATGATGTTTTAGCATATTGGCTGTCTAATGCTTCTACATTGTTGTTGCTTTTGCAACGGACTCTAAAAGCAAGTGGTGCAGCAGGTATGACACCTCAACGCCGCCGGTCATCATCAGCTACACTCTTTGGAAGAATGACTCAAGTATGGCACCCCATACTTCACGTCTTATCCAAGTTGGATTTCTACCTTCCAGGTGTTTTTATGGTCTATCATTTAAGGTGTAATTTGTGTTTAGAGTTTCAGAGGGGCACCGCCTGGTGTAAGCCTTTCTTTTAACAATGGAAGCTTGTCAAATGGCATACACATTCGCCAAGTGGAAGCCAAATATCCTGCCTTATTATTTAAGCAACAACTTACTGCATATGTGGAGAAAATATATGGAATGATCCGAGATAACCTCAAGAAAGAAATATCGCCCTTACTTGGTTTATGTATTCAGGTATTGCTGGGGCTTTTTAAGGTTTTATTTTTCATGCAACCTTGTAATGTAGTTTTGCAGTTTAATGTTTTCCATGTTCATTTGCAATACTATTTTTACTTTTTTCAGTAGTTTACGCAATATGATTTCTTCTGTTGATGCAGGCTCCAAGAACATCACGAGCAAGTTTAATGAAAGCACCTACACGTTCACTTGCAAGTGTTGCAGCTCAGCAGATATTGATTGCACATTGGCAAGGGATTGTGAAGAGTTTAGGACATTTTCTTAACACACTGAAAACCAACCATGTAAGTAGGTTCTATTTGGAATTTTTGATTGTTACCTTTGGAAATTATGACTCTTCTCATCAACATAAAATATAAAATACATCTTTCTAATTTTAAACGTGGAGTATTCTGTACTAAAACAATAATAGTGTGAATGCTTCATTTTCTTCTTTTTATTTGACTTTCTCATAAACAATAATTTTGGACTTGGTAGAGTATTTCCTTCTTTGTTGCATTTTCTTCCAGAATCATGTTTCTTATCCATTCTCCATGCATGTCATCATCTTCAGGTACCGCCTTTTTTAGTCAGAAAAGTATTTACACAAATTTTCTCTTTCATTAATGTGCAGTTATTTAACAGGTATGCTGTTTATTACTTTGTCATCGTCTTCTTTGCAAGTGATCACAAATATATTGGGTAGGTGTAATTAAGTTATGTTTTGCTTGCAGCCTTTTGTTAAGACGAGAATGCTGCTCATTTAGCAATGGAGAATATGTTAAAACAGGATTGGCTGAATTGGAGCATTGGACCTATAAAGCAACTGATGAGGTAGAATATTAGATTGTTAAGATTGAAAATAACAAGCCAGCCTCCTACTAATCACCAATGTTAAACATATGATACATGAAAGAATAACCTGTCCATTTAATATCAAAGACTAACCTGTATTGTTCTGCAGTTAGATTAGATGTATTTCATGCTTTTCTGTTTAATTGTCATATACTATCACTATTTAAATGAAAATTCAGCTTTCTGACGAAAATTTAATCATAGTATGCAGGATCAGCCTGGGACGAACTCAAGCATATCAGACAAGCAATTGGATTTCTGGTACTTTTTTTTCTTCCTAATCTTCCATGGAACCATTTTTTATAGAGAAATACGAGCCTAGGTATTCCTTGTGCTTTTCAAATCTTAAATGGAACTTGATCAAGCTATTTTTAGATATATAGGTTATTGGATATCCATTTATATTAAATGTTATTGTTCTAATGTAGGGGTTGAATATCATTCCATTGCATGGATAGTGTGCAGAATGATGTAGCTCAGATCCCTGTTGATTAAGCTTTGATTTTTCTACAGAGGTTCATGCATTATGATAACTAAACTATTATATTTATCGTCAATAATCCAACTTTTCATGAACATGCAATGCATGTAAGGGTGGATTGTTAGTTTGTTACTTAGTCCACGATGTGGAGATGAAGGGATGGTAAAGAAGTTTAGGATAGACTTGTAAACATCATACCCAACCATGCTCTGTGCAGTCGGAAAGAAGGTTGCATTTTGTTGTCCAACCCTTATTTTTGATGCACCTATGGAATGCCTGAGAAATTCAATTAATATCTACATCCTACACATAAATATGCAAGATCTGAGTATGGTGTTGAATATGCAAATTCAATTAATATCTTAGTAACCAATAGATATTTTTAACAAAGATCTGAGTATTGGGTTTTTGAATCACCGTGCAAGAAGTTGGACATTATTTATTGATACACACACACACACACATGTATATATATTAAGTGCGAGTATTAGGGTTTTTGTCAGATATATCGTTTATTGGATATCTCTTTAACTAAGATAGTCTTGTAGCCCTTATAAAAAAAAAGATAGTCTTGTAACCCTATATATATAATCTCTTCAAGTGATAATAGCTTAGACTGTCATTTTCTCCTTTAACTGGACTGATCAAGCAATTAAACTTGGATCATGAAAATGTGATCATAATGTTACGATGGTGGAAAACTATCATTTGTGGTGTGCTGTTATATAGTGGCATTCAAAGACTAGATTAGTACTAACGTACATTATATCTGGCGAATATCCTCAATTATGAAAATACAGTAAATACATTTTCTTATGCATAAAATAGAGCCAGAGTATTGCTGAAAAGTTCTGGATTCAGGTACATTATCTCGACACTCGAAAGTGTAATGACTCTTTGCATTATCTTATGCAGGTCATTCATCAAAAGCCAAAGAAGAGTTTAGATGAAATAATCAACGACCTTTGCCCAGTGAGTGGCACTATTGAGTTTTTCATTGATTGATTGTGCCTTTTGTTTTAGTTCAAAACATAGATTCAGCTATAGTGCCTTTTAATCAGGTTCTCAGCATCCAGCAATTGTACCGGATCGGTACAATGTACTGGGATGATAAATATGGAACATACAGTTTGGCTTCAGATGTAAGTAATATGTGGTTTCACATAAGCCTTATCTCGTGTCAATAATCAATCAAGTTCTATTTTGATGGAACTCTGACCAGCTGAAGTGAAATTTCATCGTAGGTTATATCCAACATGAGGATATTAATGACAGAAGATTCAAACAATGCTGTAAGCAATTCATTCCTACTGGATGATGACTCAAGGTTGAGAAATGGACAATCTTCTTGCAAATTCCCCTGTTTACTCTTTGAAACTTCAATAGTTGCTCATGTTATTGTGATGATGTCTGCAGCATACCATTTTCAGTAGATGACATATCCAAGTCAATGGAACAGATAGATATTGCAGACATAGAACCTCCAACATTGATTCGGGAAAACTCGGGCTTCATGTTCCTCTTACCGTGTTCCGAGTAACCACATTTCTGAAGTGGCATGGTTAGTCTCACATTAACGTGGTGTTTGTACTTTTAGAATTAGTGAAAAATAATAAAAATTTTGACTATTATTTCTTACTATTTTATATAATTTCACATTAATTCTAAAAGTACAAATATCTTAAGTGGTCAAACTTTGCTTCATCAAATGTTGCAATCATCCTTTGAGATTTTCTCTTGTAATAGTTTGTGACACATTACCTCTGGATGGCTTGTTTTGTGCATTGGCATATGAGAAGATTCTGAAAGTAGAGACCTTCAGCTTCTCACAGCCATTTTTGAGAGCTCACAATCCTGGTTGTTTCTTTCACTAGTTTGTATCTAGATTTTGTGAACTTACATGTCTTGTAGAGAAGATAATCAGTATTATTATTTCATGATTTTTGTAATGTCTTGTGCATTTTGTTGGAAACCTTGTATGGTTTTAATTACCTAAATTACCATGCAGTTTTAATTTCGTTTATGAAATTAATTTCCACTTCAACTCTTTCTAATTCCTAAAGTTGAAAAGAAATTAGTTTTGAGTTAAATAGATCTTATGATCACAACTTTTAAAAGGGGTTTATGTTGTCTAGAAAGTTAAGAAACGAAAAATTGGAAAAAGGTTTCCTGACTTTTCAGTTGTTTGTGATATCTAGGAAATTTTTAAAAATTTTCAAATTTTTTTACAATATAAGGTTCATTTGTATACGTTGAAAGAATGTAAATTTAGAAAAAGGAAAAGTAAAAAGAAAAAGAAAATTAGGAAATGGAAAAAAATTTAAAATTGTGTTAGTAGAAATTTTAGAAAATTAATTTAAAAAATTTATAATTTTTTTATATTTTAAATATAATTTTATATTTTTCTTGTGTTCATAAGTTTATCAATAGTCAAAAAAGATTAGGTAAAATGTTAGGAAAATATACTGTAATGAAATTTTTACAAATTATAAGAATTTTCTCCATCTACTAGGTGAAATAATAGAAAAATATAAAATTAAATTTATTTTTTTTCAAAATTTTTAAGTACACAAACTCCTCTGTAAAACCCCACATTTTCTCAATTTTCTCACGCCACCCCCTCGAACTTCATCGGAAAAAATCTCGCCCCACTTTTGAATTTTTAGTTTCTTTAAAATTTTCATTTTCATTTTTTTTTCTTTTCTTGATTTGTTAGACAGCGCAAACATATGGAAGATGGTTGAACAAAGAAAAATAGGAATATACATCTTCATGGATTATATATTTTAAATCGATATATCTGAATACTTATAATATTTTTAATTGTAAAATATGATACATCTCAAAAGAAACGAAAATTACAATATATCTTAAACGTACAAAACACTTCGTTTTTTTTTTTCACTCTTAACTTTTAGTATTCTTCGCTTAATAATGACATATACATTCTTTAATATACTCTTTTTATTATTAAAATTACTCTTTTCTCTCATTCTATCTTAAAATTGTTATTTTAAAAATCACTTTTTCCAGTTAAAAAGACATTCTCAAACTTCAACCATAACCTTAAAATATACAAAATGATTATATCTTTGGTTTCGTTTGAAAATGATGTTTGTGAAAAATTTTATTGTGCAAAGAATATATTTTAATAAATAATGTAACGAAAGTAGAAGTTTCCATTGTAGTCGTTGAAAAGAAAATAAAAAGAAATTTTCTTACTTTAGGAATTATGTTAATTTAAACAAAATAAGTTTGATACTCATTTTATGCACATTTATTTTTTTACCATACATCATAATATTTTACAATAATATTTATCAAATAATTTTAATATTTTACACTAAAAAATATATCAAAACACTTACATTTCAAATCATGTTCTTTTTAAAATAATACGAATCTCACCTCACCTACTTCTATCGTTTTAACAAATACAACAAAAGTCTAAAACTTACATATTAGGTAAGTGAGAAATTCACTTTTTTTTAGATCAACATAATTCGTGAAACGGGAAAATTTATTTCTATTTTTTTCTGTGAAAAAATATATTATTATTATATTATTTATTAAAATATATATTTTATATAATAAAAATTATTGTAAATCATATTTTCAAATAAATTTTAAGACTTAAAAATATTTTACTTATTAGTTTTACAGGGTATCTGTGTCTTTTAAAAATAAATAAAAATAAAAATATAAAAAAAAATTATTAAAAATTATTAAATAAAAAATTTCACGAGACTATTTCCAGAAGATACAAATCTTCTTTAAATTTAAAGTTTTACTGGTAAAGTAGTATTATTTTAACATTTAAAAAAACAATTTAAGAAAGAAACTCAAAGATTCGAAACAAAAACTTCCCCTCTCCACTGCCGTCTCCCGGATTCCACCGCACGCCGCCGTCTCCACTCTCGACCTCCTCTCCGGTGCTCCAATTGCCGCCGGTCCTCTCCAGATGCCAGCGGCTTCCCCTGCTCTACTCCGGACGCTGCCAGATTCCGTCGATCCCATCGCCTCTGTCACCGTTAGCAGGAGATAACGTCCCCGTCCGCCGGAGTTCGCGCCGACGCAAGGTCCCGAGCGAGCTCCTCTCCATCGGCTCTGGCTTCTTCCGACAGACGTAAATATCTGATTTTTATTTTTTCTTACATTATCGAAAAGAAAGGATATTTCTGTGTTTGTCAACAGTGCCAAGTGATTTTTTTTTTTTTTTTTTTTTTTGGATTTCGTTGTTTACTATTTGTGAATCATCGTTAGCTGCGTAATGCGTGATCATAGATGTGTTATTGTTTGTGTTGCTCCTTTTGTTCCTGCTTAGATTTGATCATTTTGTTTATGAAATGAGTCTTGAAATTAATATCGTGATGAAAACTGATTTGATGTAATGGCTTTCCTTTTTTCATAAATTAAATGAGTTTTGCTTCTGCTTGCTTGCATTGTGGGTTTCTTTGTTTAAACTTCTTGGATTGGAAGTTGTTACACGTACTTAGTCAAATTAGATCCCATTTTTGTACTTTTTTCACTTTTCTATATGTTGACTACATATGTATTTCTCGATCTCAGCAATAAAGGGGTTCATTGGTTGAGAAACGCCTGAGCTATCAAGAATTCCAGAGTACATTGAGACACGAGTTAATGGGCTCTTTCCTGTTAAAAAAATCTGGCAACAAGCGACGGGAAAGACCCACTAAGGTTTTAAATCTGTTTATGCAGTTGGCGAATTTCCTCAAGAGTATTTTGTGGTGTGTTTAGTTTTGTTGTTCATTAGATAGAACGAATGATATTTCTCCATTCTCACTTTGCAGGGCCTTGATACCGGTAATAAAACCATTAACTTGGAGTCTTCCAATCAACTGCACAAGCCTTTTGATGCTGGTGCATATGGGGAAAAGAATAAATCTGAATTCATAAGGTGCTTGCCCATTGTACCTAATAATAGAGTGACATTTAATCATTTTAGTCTCATTCTTCTCCCACATTGATGTCCATTGTGTTGAACTTCAGTAACAAAGTCAAGAAATCTGACACTGTGAACGAGTCAATATCTGTTACTGTTAAAAGTTCCAATGAACAAGTGCTTCAGAAAGTTAACACAAGTAGCCGAAGTACATTTCGAAGTGTTGCAGAGTTATCTTTAGGGAGTGAAAAGATGTATGGTTTTCCAAAAGTTGATATGGTAAGTTTCTTTTGCTTCTTCTGCCTAAGGTTCTTCAATTCTCTGCTAACAAAGGTAAATTACTGGAACAGGAAAAAGTATTAAAAGGATTAGCTTCTTGTGGTGCATCTGCTCCGTCTGCTTCAGAAATTGTTAATTTAGGAAGTTCTGGCAACCTTACAAATTCACTGCAAAGCTTCTCTTCTGAGTTTCGCATTCTTGGCAATAAGTCTCCCCTTGATTTTACATTAAAAAGCACCTTACGGCTGGTTTCATCCTCATCCATTAGATGGTGAGTTCATCATCGTGCTTGATTATATTCTGAATGTTAGATGGTTCTTTTTTTTTGTAGGTATCTATCAATGAATGTGCATGATTACATTCAGAATATTAATATGTATGTGCCGTTTATTCTCTAATGAAGGAAAGAAAGAAAGAAAGAAATAGTAAGGCTCTTGCACTTCATCACACATACATAAGGTTTCTGTTTACTACCATGCTTTCCCACTTCCACTCAACTTGTTATCATATTTAAATCTGAATAGGCGCTCAATATCTTACAAAAAAGAACAATGAAGAATATTTGGGTGCCTAGGCACCTTGATTTACTGCCCTGGTGCCTTAATAAGTGTGCATTGTATATATTTATATTTATTTATTTATAATATGTGCTGTTTTTCAAAAATCTGTTTGAACCCTCATACACGTGCAGATCAATCTGAAGTCTGATTGTGCTTTAATACACCTGAAAATCAATATATTAGTAGGTCCACAAGAGAACAGTAGCTACCAACAATTATTATCATGACATGCGCCACAAAGTTGAGATAATATAGCAGAGCTAATACACCTATTATAACTTTACAAAACAATGCTGTAGGTGTCATAGACTACTTTCTGGTGGTTCTTCTGGTGCTATGGCCGAATTTAGTTCTTTTTGTGGCTTCACTGATCAGAATGGTGGATGCAATTCAGACCTTGGTGAAACAGCTGATGTCTTACTTTACAAAGCTTTATGTTCATGGTCATATCCACAATCCTCTCTCCCCTCTTCTATCATAAGCGCACTATCCTTTTCATCCTCAAGATCAGGTATGTATGTTCAATAGGTTGCAGGTATGCAATCCATTATGGTTTTGATTGATTAAAATTTCAATGCTGTCATGCAGAAATGGAATTTTTAAATAAGAGGTACAGGGACTGGGAAGATGCACTTTGCAATCTTTATTATATGCTTAGAAAGAACAAGTGTGGCACTTTTTATGGTAATACTAATAAAACATCTCTGGATAACTTTGATATTGTAATTCTAACGACTTTAGATCACTGCATTTTTTATGGTGATTTTATTGATGACATGCTTTTGGGGTGATCTCTAGAATATGTTGCTTGGCAAGAGGATCTTGTTTGTTTATTTAGAGAGGGCATCTATGTTCTTAAGCAAAGTCATGAGTGTGTTGTGGATCATTTAATCTTTTACAAAAGCATTGTTTGTGACTGTCATTTTGATTGTTTATGTTGATAATATCTTGATAGGTAGTGATTCTATCTGGATTCAACGAAGTCCCCTTTTGTAATGTTAGTACAAGTGCCTAGTTGTAAAGTTAGTTCACTAGAATGTTACTTGTTTAGATATCTTATATGTTTATCTTTTTAGTCATTTCATACATAAGCCTAGAATGGTTCATAGGTAGAGAGCCTAGGATGCATGATATGATTTGTGGAATCAGATATGATTTGGATTGTGGAATTCAATACTTTTTAAATATATTTAAATATAAATATTTAATTATCTAAAATAACACATTCAAACAGAATAAAGTAGGCATATTATATAGTCATACATTATAGAGTACTGTCACAATAAGCCATATATAAGAAATGTCGAGTTATATCATTTTAGTAATGTGAAACAAAAAAAATACATCTTTTCAAATTCATGTTGTGTTCGTAATGAGTTTTTGTTGCATTTGAACCAAATTCAAGTTAATTTTTTTGCTAGAAATACTTCTAGCACGTTGTATGGCATATCTAGAAAGAATTATAGAGAATTGTAGTTATGTCATATCCGATACAAGAATGTATCAACCTACATTAAGAGTTGTCCTAGAAAAGGAGTTGTATACAAGAAAAATTCACTTATGGTTGAGATTTATTGAGACTTTGACTATATAGAGTATAAAGGAGATAAGAAGTTTACATTTGGATAGCATACATATGTTGGAGTTAGTATTGTCACGCGATTGAGCAAGATGTCCAATACCATATTGTATCTACCATTTAGGTCTAGCATTGAAGCAGAATGCCACTTTACAAGATGACATTGCTCAAATCTATATTGACAAGTCTTGGCTTTCTAATGATCCTATCCCATTCATTGTGGAAACTGAACTACTTTATTTATCACTAATAACCTAACATTTAATGAATGTAAAAAACATATTGAAGTAGGTTGTCACCACGTACATGATATGTTGATGAGAGTTATATCTCTCCCTACACTAGTTCTCAAGCGTTTGGTTTATATTTTTACCAAAGAGTATTGGATTTTTGAATCATTTTATAGTGAGCTAGTTATGATAAATATCTATGTTTCAATTTATGATTATTCAAATTATTTGATATGCATTCATTAGGATGAACTTAGCCTAACCCTATAGATATATAATCTATTCTTAGTGATAACATGATTTATTTCATTTTCCTTTCCTACAATATTGATTGTTGTTGTATCATGATGACTATCATGATGACTATAGATATGCATTCTTTGCAATTTAGTTTACCTAGATATTTTCTGCAGTTATTCTCACTTGAATACGAATTTCAATATGGAAGTACTTGCATATTACTCATATTCTCAACATTTAATTTCCTATTTTGCATTTGTTGTGATCATATCTATCATATCTTTGCCATTTCAAAATTGCATTTCTTTTACTGCTCTGTGATGAATGCAGTCTGCACTTCCCAATTTATAGCATTGTTTGTCAACAGCAACATGCCAGGAAAGAAGGCAAATTCTTGCAATGCTTACTTGTCACAATCAACACATGGCCTACGATCTGTACTAGCTGAACATGTAAGAAAAACTACCATAGAATCTTGAGATCCATACTAGCTGAAATCTACATTGTCCTTTTTGTGTTGGAGGCTACATACCTATCAAATATCAAATGTCATGTGGTTATGATTGTTATTTTTTGATTTTTTCATATCAAAATGCTTCTACAATCTACTTTGTACTAGGTTGTGATTGTATAGAGTTTTATCTCACTGATTATTTGCATCCTCAAATTTAGAGTAATACTTTGTAGTTTCCATTTTTGTTGAATTAGGACATACATTTTTCCATGCCTCTCTTCCACTCTCATCCAGAACAAGCTGCCCCTGACGACTTGAATGAATTGTTGGAGATCGAGAAGAACAATCTAGGCCAGGTTGAACTCGTGTCAATGTTGTCATTACATTTTCTTGTAACTGCTTTTTATGCCTTTATCATTATGTCTTTCTGCTTAAAATTTAGTTTTCACAATCCCAGGCCCTTCATTTGGATTCATTGTCTGATGTAGACAACAGCCCTCATTCTCTGCTTGCTTTTCTTGGAAATAGGAATGTCCATGCCTTGTATGAGTTTCTGCTAAATTACAGGTGAATGACTGATGGATCAGTTAGTTTCATATAACTGACATTGTATATTATGCGCTTCCTAATTCTTTTTGAGAGGCACTCCCTGTATATCATGCACTCTCTAATCAAAACAAAAGCTTACGTAGGCTATATGCTCTTTCAGGTCCTTCTTGAGTTCCTTGGCTAGGTCTGATGTTCCCATGCTTCTTGCTCCAACTGCATTTCGAAATGGATCGGTATCCATTCCTGAGGTGTGATTTGATTATCTTCACATATGGCTAGCCCTTTTGCTAACGAGATTTGCATCATTCTTGGTGCATGCATAATGCATATTTAAGAAACATCTAGGAATCTTCTTGGATGAAATATAGGTAGCCATTTAAGCCTTTATCATTTTGTGCTAATTCTCAGTTTTTCAGTGACTGTTCATCTGTAATCCTACCTCTTTGCCAGAAAATATTGTTGCATTACAGAAGCTTTGTGCATTTGCTTAAATATTTGAAGTGTTGGATGATTGGCTATTATCTCACTACATTAATTGTCGCAATTCCTTCTTGCTTTCAAACAATGTGGTATATTACCAGTCACTTCTGGAGGATCTGCCTTGATCATTAGCATAGGCTGTGCTCTTTACATCCTCATTTGGGTTCGTATCCTTTCTCATCATAGCATTATGTATGCAGGTAAAATGTAAAGAGATGAAAAGGGTTGATGTTGGGTGGGATTTGGATGGGACCAGGGAGACACCCAACTTTTTGCCAACTCCAACATGCTACAGCATTGAAATAAAGGATGATACTCTCCCTCCTTGGGTTATATCCAGAACATGTGCTGCAATGGGATTCCAAGGGACGAGCTTTGAATCAAGGTATTCATTTGCTTGTGAGCTGTGACCACCACTAATCTTTTTCCATCAAGCTGTCCTAAGAAATGGTTTACACTCTTTTGATTCCATCGCATGTGATCGATCAATCATCAATTCTTCACCGTAGGTTGAACTCATCCTTGACGGTTTTTTACAGATTTACTACTGACCCAAGATCGCTCAGCTTGAATGTGGCCCTTGACCCTCTAATCTCAAGATCAGATGCTTCTGCAACGGCGCCAAACGGTGATGGCAACCATACCATCTTCTTCAACATCCCCCAAACGGTCATCGCGCCAGAGTTGAGATCTGCCTATTTGAGTGGTCTAAAATACACCAATGGCTCTTACACTGCCTTCACAACTCCTGTATGATTGTTTCTTCTTTAGAATTCCATAGCCATTGCTCATCCCTAGACGTGTATGATCAATTGGGGGTTGTAATCTACAAGTGTAAGCAACACCCCACCATTTTGAAGGTGCAATGCTACACTTTTGCATTTTGGTGGCTTACATGGAAGTAAATGTATAATGAGCTGTACTTGGATTTTGTTCTTGGACGCTCAAGCCAATCAAAAAACTTAAGGTAAATGAAGATATCATGAAATGAAAATCTAGTTGTCAATTGAATTGGGTTTAATTATGTCAGACTTTGACTTGGCATGGTTAAATTGTATCAATTCAATTCAACACAGGATTGTTTTAAGCTATTGCCCGGTGGAATCAATTGTACCAACGTAGCACAGGTACGCTCTTTGCGAAACATTCTTAGGTTGCATTTTTTTGGCTATATTTATTATATATCACAGTTATATAATTAATCAATCAAACGGTGGAGAGGTGTATGTTGAATTGTAAGGTAAAAATTTATGTATGAAAATTTGTATAATAATAATATGTGAAAATTTAAGAAAGAAAGAAAAAATCTCTTCCAAACGAAGTATTAGGGTAGCTCTTATACTTCTTTACGATAAATACATGAAGAGGTAAATAAAAGTATTCATAAGAATTTTAGCATTATATGACTATAAATATGTGATAAAATTTTAATTAAGTTAAATTATAAGTATTGATTATTTAACTAAAAAGGTCTTAGTTAAATTTTAACTAAGATATCATTGAAGTGGAATTTTAGTGGTTGTATACCTTTTTTTAAGATTTTAATATCTCAAATTTAAAATTTCACTCAAGAAAAGTAAAATTCAATTCTCTCGTGAGTTTGTTCATAACTTAGTTACTGCATATTTTTATTTTTTACCATGTAATTTTTATTATATAAAATATATATTTTAATAAATTCAATAATTTTTAAATAATTTATTATATAAAATTTTATTTTATATAATAATACAATAATTTTTAGTTCATAAATTCAATAATACAATAATACTACTAACGTAGTTCATAAATTCAATAATTTTTATTATATAAAATATATATTTTAATAAATAATATAATAATAATATATTTTTTCACTCTAAAAGAGAAAAAAATAAAAATAAATTTTCTCGTTTCACGAATTATGTTGATCTAAAAAAAGTGAATTTCTCACTCACCTAATATGTAAGTTTTAGACTTTTGTTGTATTTGTTAAAACGATAGAAGTAGGTGAGGTGAGATTCGTATTATTTTAAAAAGAACATGATTTGAGATGTAAGTGTTTTGATATATTTTTTAGTGTAAAACGTTAAAATCATTTAGTAAATATTATTATAAAATATTACGATGTATAGTAAAAAAATAAATGTGCATAAAATGAGTCTCAAATTTATTTTGTTTAAGTTGACATAATTCCTAAAGTAAGAAAATTTCTTTCTATTTTCTTTTCAATGACTACAATGAAAACTTCTACTTTCGTTACATTATTTATTAAAATATATTCTTTACACAATAAAATTTTTCACAAACATCATTTTCAAACGAAACTAAAGATATAATCATTTTGTATATTTTAAGGTTGTGGTTGAAGTTTGAGAGTGTCTTTTTTGTTACTCTAACGGGAAAAAGTGATTTTTAAAATAACAATTTTAAGATAGAATGAGAGAGAAAAGTAATTTTAATAATAAAAAGAATATATTGAAGAATGTATATGTCATTATTAAGCGACGAATACTAAAAGTTAAGAGTGAAAAAAAAAAATGAAGTGTTTTGTGCGTTTAAGATATATTGTAATTTTCGTTTCTTTTGAGATGTATCATATTTTTACAATTAAAAATATTATAAGTATTCAGATATAAAGGTTTTAAGGAAAAATATTAGGAAGGAAGTGAAAAAGGCTTTCATAAGAAGAGATACTACCTAAAGAAGGAAGACAAGTATGATTAATTAAATAACAGGCGGTTTGGAAGGCATACACCCAAAAAAATAAGATGGAATAGAGGAAGAAAGGAGGAGGCACCGGCCAACATCGGCAAGATGGTGATGTTTGTGTTCCATAGTACTGTTTTGAACAAAGGTATAGGGGCAAGTAAAACGATGGACAATACCATGTGTGGTAGTAAAGTCACAAAAGGAAGTATTATCAAGCTTACGTTCATTGTCAATTTGAATGATTTGTATTTTAGAAGAAAGCTGATTTTCAATCATGGTGGCAAAAGTTTTGAATGAAGAAAATACATTCGTTTTGAAAACAAAGGGATACAACCAAGTAAAATGTAAGAAGAACCAAATTATATACATATATATATATAACATTTTCTTTCTATTTTCTTAGGATACGTTTGCGGAGAACTTCAACTAATTTTAGAAATTGAATAGAGTTGAAGCATATTTAAGACTATTTGTGTATGTTGTAGAAATTTAAAAAAATTCATAAATATTTTATCGTTTAACATTTCAAATATAATTTCACATTTTCCGTGTAGTTACGAGTTTAACAATGGTCGAAGAAGATTGGGCAAGATACATAGGGTTAAAGGAATGCATTGTGATGAAATTTTCATCAACTATAAAAATTTTCTAAATCCAATAGGTGTGAAATGGCAAAAAAAATCTATATATTTTTTTTAAAGAAATTCCTACCCTAATTTTATTTACCAAGCACGTAGGTACCTGCAAACCAAAAATCAAGATACAAAAGGTGAGGGGGACTAGACCAAAACCCCACTAAGAAAAAATACAAGCATAATCAACACCAAAAACTAAAAGTACAGAAGGTGAAGGAGATTAGACCAAAATCCCATTAAGAAAAAGGTAAGCAACAACACTACCAAAGCAAACAAAATGTGAACAAAACAACACCAAGGTAAGGGGGACTAGACCACATAGACACCTCCAAGCACTTAGCTGTGAAAGTTTGGAATGCTCCATGCATTAAGCAAGATTGTGCTCCAAAGCTCCCCATGGCAATTACCTTTTGTCCAAACCTGCAAATCAATGCCAACACCTCAATGTGCTACCCAACTGGTGGCATAATTACCTTCTCAAGGAACCCATCCAATCAATTTGAACTGCTGAACCAATTCAAGCATCTCTTGCCAACAGGCAATCCCAAACGCATGTAGACATGCATGAAGGATCACATTCACCAATTCTCAGGTGTCCAGCTCTAACGTAACATCCTTGTAGTTTCTACCGATAGAAAGACAGAATTTCATACCTACCAGTAATGCCAAAAATTCTACGTGTTTTGCGTCCTCTACTGCCAAGGATCCTATCGCTACCCATGCAAGCTCGCCTTTGTCATTGCGGATGACTCACCTGCTAGCTACCCTCCGTTGACTAATGAACGTGCCATCAACATTGAGCTTCCAATGTCCTTGCTCCAGCCTTTTCCACATAATCCATTGCCCATGAGACAATCCTTTTGTCGGAACTTGCATGCCACATTTATAGGCAAGAGAAATAGACGAAAATACCTTTTTACAAAGCATTCCAAAATCTTGGTCCTCCCTCACCGTAATGACCTTGCACCTTGCCTTCCAACACACCCAGAGAATATTTACCACTAAGTATTTGCAAAATTTGCATCCAGTTTACTTTTTGCTATACCACAAAAAGGTCAAAATCCATCATCTCCATTGTTCACTATTGCAAATTCGAAAACCCAATCGAGTACACACCTATCTTCGAAAAAAAAAAGCTCATTCCCCTTTGAAGAACAGGTGAGTCAATGAGTACACACCTTTTCAACAATCTATAGCATACAAAAAAAAAAATCTAAACTTATAGTGATGAAAATTTTTCAATTTTTTTCACATTTTCCAAAATACATAAGTACCTAAAAATTTTAAAATTTTTTCAAAATTTTCAGTTTTCAAAATTTCTAAAAGGCACAAATCTCTCCTAAGAGCAAAAACAAAATTTGATATTTTAATTTTTGTTATAATAAAATAATGATAATTACAGTAAATGAAGCATTTTGGAATTTGAAATTATATCTTGTTTAATAATAAGTACTATATATAATTCTATTGCATAGTAAATAGAATTAAAAAAAAGTTGAAACAAACAATGTTTTATTTTCCACCCTATGACATTGAGAAAAATATCATGAATTCTTCCTTACTTTGCAACCACGACAATTAATCGTTACTTAGATCTTTATACCATTGTTGTCTTCGTATTACTATTTTCTTTATCCTCGTGTTGTTGTTATCGTGTCATATCATCATCATATCGTGTCATATCATCATCATTCGATCCTTTATTTTAGAGATTATTGATAAATTTTCAATGATTATTCAATAATTTTTGATGATTATTGATAATTTATTGATACGTACTACCTTATTTATTAATTATTAGTATTAGTACTACATGTATTTTAGTATTATAGATAGATATAAATAGATTCTAATGCTTGTATAAGAATTTTAACTTTTGAATTCAAATTTATAATACTACTTTTGAAATTGTATTAAAAAATTTAAAATGTTGAAATATTTACTTTTTATTATTTCTATTTACCTTTAAATATAAATTTTCCTATTTTTTTATGACATATTTTTTTTTTCATTTTTATTTTAATTAAGGAGAGAGATTTATATTTTTGAAAAGTACGAGAAATAAAAATTTTAAGAAATTTAATTTTTTATTTTATTTTATTTTGTATTTTTTTTAAAATATAAATATGAGAAAAATAAAAATTAAATCTCACTCATGACTCATTCAACATTGTGATATAAAAACACGTAATTAAATTATGCCACAACCAAATTAATATGACGCTTGCCAGAACTGAAATTTGTTTTCGTTGATAGTCCGAAGCTAAACTTGCCATCCATTTTGCTGTAGAAGATTGAACGGGTGGGGAACCGCAGGTACCACCCCCAACCATGGAAGCAACCAGAGCAGTGCTCCACCTGCTGCCGAGCCCCGTCTGCATCCTCCCATCCTTCAGCACCTTCTTCTTCTTCTTCCTCGCCGGCCTCAAGTCGGCTGTGTCCACCCTGTGGATCCAAGCAAGAGCCCAGTTATGGTGGAAGCCACAGTTGCCACCCCCGCAGCATGTACACCACCAAGACCACCCAAGCATCGGCCTGTACAAGCCGAAGCCGGCGGCTGCAGAGGAGGAGGAAGAGGAGGAGGAGAGGTGTCCTGTGTGCCTCTGCGGCATGGAGGAGGGGGAGGAGGTCAGGGAGCTGAGGTGCACCCATCTTTTCCACAGGGTGTGCTTGGACCGATGGGTGGAGTTCCAGAAGACCACCTGTCCTCTGTGCAGAGAAGCCTTGGTGGAGGAGGAGGAGGAGGTCGAAGAAGATTCGGCTCTATCTTTCATGGCGTACGTTCACAGCTCAACGTGGTGGCTGTGGCGAAGATGATCGCCCATTACGGTTTTCCGGCGCCGACAAGTACCGAATTGCTTCCTCTGCTTCTTTCTTCTTGATGTCAATCACTGTTAGACGTTATTTCTGACGTTACATTTTCTCTTCTTCCTTCAATTATCTAATTCTAGGTATGCTTGACCTTAAGGTTACAATTGTACGGTACTTATTATAAACATCTTTGCTCTCCTCTCCTGTTCACTAAGGACAGACCATATTGTTACTCTCTGAATTCTCTTTACTTGAGTGTTGTTCTTCTTCTCTTCTCTTAACTCTTTTTACATGGTATCAGCTTAACCTGATCTTCTTTCCTCCATGGCCGGCCTCTTCACTTGAGGACCGTTGTTGAGAGGATCACTACAACGGGCATTTATATTCTTTATGGGCAATTGTGTCGTTTCAAGTATGGGATGTGACACTTCACCTCCGCCTCTCTTGCTTCCCAACACCCTTTTCCTAATACTTACAATATTAGCAATCACTTTTCACAATCCCATAGACATGGCCTTCTTCCTCTGTTGGAAGAGTCAATTTCACACTCCCATAGACATGGCCTCCTTCCTCTGTTTGAAGAGTCAATTTCAGACGGTGTTTAATCTACATCACCATCCCTATATCCTCATTCATTCCTCCTCATCTTAGATGGGTGGAGGCCGACCAACTCGTCGGTAGTTAGACTAACGCTACCGTCTCACTTCTTGTCAAGGCCATGCTTCTCCCTTGCACCTCTGCTAGCTGCCGAGGCTTGGCACTTGTTGGAATGTCGGCCCTCTACAGTAACCAAGATTCACATCAACACATACTCTCCAAGAAAATCTCCACTCTGCTACTGGTGTTCCAATCCCTGATCACACTCTTATCTGCCGCATCCTTCACGATCTCGAGCCAAAATATAAGGGATTTGTTTCTATGGCTCAGTTTCATGATTCTCTCACCTTTGATCTACTTTACCGTGTGCTTCTACAAGAAGAAAATATTCAACAACACTCTTCCAACACTTCCCCGGTTGCTTTCCAAGCTCCTTCTGAGTTCAGTAAAGGATTTGTATTTTTAGAAATAATAGAAAATAACGTAAAATAGTAGAAAATAATAAATCTAATTTTTTTGTTATCTTTTATCATTTTCTACCCTTTTCAAAAATATAAACCCCCACTTCAGGTCAATTACAACAAAGACAAGTGCAAAAGTGGTAAATAGGGTTGCAACCAGGGCTGTGGTCGAGATCATAATTGAAACTCTTATATCCTTGTGTTCATTCAACCCCCACCATACTCTCCATTTCCTCTGCCTCATTCAACCCCCCCACTTCTCTTGTTGCAATTCAACATATTAACTACCAAATCTATAACAAAGTAGGTCATATGACTCACTTTTGCATTGATCGCTCCAACTTTACTTTTCATGTTGGTTCTCTAGCAAACAATATATCCTCGATCAGTCTCAGTCTCAATGACAATAGCACCTACCTCCTAACAGTGGACTCTGGTGTTCAAAACTCATGTACAAAACTCATCTTGTCGCCCAAGGGTAACATCAACTCAAAGGGGTTGATTATAACCTCACCTATAGCCCTGTTGTGGTTAAACATACTACCATCCACACCCTACTCTCCATTGTTGTTGTTGGTGGTTGGAATTTGCGATAACTTGATGTTCAAAATGTGTTTTTTAATGGTTACTTATAAGAAGAGGTTTACATGCATCAACCTCCTGATTTAAAATAAATTATTTTATATATAAAATAAAAAATATTTGTATGCGTCAACGTTTAAAATAGGTAAATATAAAATCTGAGCTCATGTTGATAATTAAACTCTCCACTGATATTAATAAAGCATTTGTTAAAATGCTCGATATGTTCTTTTTTATATATATATCGATAGTGTTTTATGTCTGGTTTTGAATCTTAAATTTTTCTTTGTAAATTTTATAATAAAAGGAAGAACAATTATATTACCCCCTATTAATTAATTAAACAAACTAAAGATTAAATTTGGATCTTTCTTTCTTTTTTTTAGATAATGATAATCATTTTTGTAATTGCTAAAATTTAAGATTTGTTGAAAATTAATAAATCTCCCAAAAGATGACTTTGCATAATTACATCATCTATTTTAATGATCAGTCGATTAAAAGTAGAATTCGTAACTTTTTTTATATTAAAATCTTAATGAACACGTAAAATTCAAATGAATTTAAAACTTTCATAAATCAGAAGTTTTATTTAATAACGATCTTTTAATTTCAATTCTAACTTTATATAAATTTTCACACATTATTATCATTACATAGACTTTTATATATAAATTATCTTATAATTTACTATAAAATTTAACTTTATTTTGTAATAAAAGTTAATTTTTATCTCTTCATAATATTTAAAATTAAAACATATTGTTACCAAAAATACCTAAAATGATTTTACTCTTACTTAAAAGTTCTTTTTTTTATCTCATTTCGTGGTTCATACCGAAATATTTTAAAAAATATATTTATTTGTTTAGTTGAGATGTAATTATTATTAGAGGGCACGAATTCTATAGGCGCCTACAGAAGTGACTTCTGTAGGCGTCCGTCGATCGTGAGATCGACGGTTGAAATTGAAAAACTTAAAAACACTCTCTCTCATGTACGTGAA